>VDFB02360842.1:84141-137941 GCA_007258455.2 Sequoia sempervirens | reverse complement strand
TTAAGTTAATTAGATAAGTCATCAATTATCCTTCTCATCTTTTTCAAGATTTATTGCTTTAAAACAGGAAATGAAATCTTTCTATCTTTTTTGAAATCTTATCTCATCTCGTTGTATTTCCTCTTTTGTCAAAAATCAAATCCTTATCAATCTTATCAAATCTTATCTCTGTCCACATCGAAAATCTATGAATCAAACCTTTTACAAGCCATTTGCATCGAATCTTCATCTAGCATCCTGACTCTGTTGAAATAATTCTTCAATCCATCTCTATCATTCTTCATCATCAAGTCGTTATGCTCTAGGAATGAGCACTCAACACTCCTTTATTATCAACCTTTGAAATTTTGCATCCTTGTGCAGGTGGAGAAGAGCAATGGAGATAAATCAAGTTTAGCGTGGAGATTAGTTTGCGTTTTTGCTTCTTATTTTTATTTTCATAGTGTCTCGTACTCTATTGTGCTTGATAGGAATTAGTTGATTTATTGTTTCAACTTTAATCTAATTTTTTTCCGTATCTACATTTGGTGAAGCCAACGTTCTAACCCTTTTTCTTTTGAGTCTTTGTGAGTTTGATTTTGCAGGTCAAGAGTTTTTCTAAAGAGGGCTTGGAGATCAAGTTTTCTTATAGGAGTCCTGAATGATAAAAATAGCCTCACCATTGCGATCATAGGGGGTTGAGAGACAACTTTTGACATATTTTGCTTGCAAGAAAATTTTTGATTTTTTTTTAACACCATTTTGCTTGCAAAATATATACATAGATTTTTAAAAAATTCTATAGGTATATACTCATAAATCCACCATATATACAAAATTTTATTTGTAGGTAATATACACAAAAAATATTCATCGAGGGTTTCATGGCTAATTACAATTATATATTCTACTAGCTATGTATAAACACCCATTTTCGGGGGTATACTTTAACGAATTTTTGTGTTTATATATCTATTTTAAAAGCTAAATTTTGCTAGATCTCTATATATGCATCTTTGTAGGGTTTTATCTTATATACATATACGTGGACACTTGTAGGAAGTGTGGGATGTTCTATTTGTATATGGTCACAAAGGCATGTGGCCTATGAAACATACATAGTCTACAACCTTTTCATAGTTTCATGGGCTCACCAAAAAATCATTTCCTTCTCTTTCGTAGCTTGAAAATGGTCACTTTAAGCTTTCAAAACTTGAGGCTTAAATAACTTTTTAAAAGAGAAACTTGGGTCTTTTAATTTTATGATTACTTTTTTTTAGAGTTTTAAAATTTATTTAAATTTAACTTTTTCTTAATTTTTATTTTTCAAGGGTCTTAGCCCTTAGTCATATGGTAGATCAGGTGCTGCACTAAATTTCCAGCACCTTTCAGTCAACCTTTAGTCACATGGGATTATTTTCAAACATTTAGGGGCTAATCAAATCTACCATCTTTTAAATGCATGTTCTTTAAATAGCAATTTTACTAAAATAGACATAACTTTTGCATTACAGGTCAGATTTTTGAATTTCAAAAGGTGTTGGAAAGCTGACTCAGCAAGCTATGTAGTGGAAAAGACCATTTCAGGTGAATATATCATTTTTAGTCCTATTTTATTAGTCAAAGTCAAACTTGCATTTAACTTCAAATGAGCATATCTTTTTCAAAATTGATCCAATTTCAACGATTTTTTTTTAAAAAGTGCATGAAATCTTCTATATTTTATGTTTATGCAATCCATTCAACTGTATCAAGTCATATTAATCAGATTTTATCAGAATTCCTCTTTTTCACATGGCTTTCTTCTATACATGTTTACTTGGTCTTTTTAGATTTTCTGGCTTGTAGGTGCATCAAAGGAGCTAGAACAACGTTGGAATTAGTCAAATACAATAGATTTAAGGATGAAAACAATCAGGTACAAACATTCCATCCTTAATCTCTTAATCTTGTTTGTCACACATTTCAATTTGGGGCATAAAATCAATCATGTTTGATCACATATTTGAAATTGGGCTTAAAACGATTTTTTTCTTCAATCACACATCTTGATTTGTGGTTAAAAAGAACAAGTGCTTGAACTATCTTACACACATTTCATTTCTAATATAAGGGAAGTTAATCATTGTGAGTGTGAATCAAGTGTGTGTTTCCTCCAAAACACCGCACTTGGTTTGATTTTTCCATACCCTTCATAGGAGGCCTGCTTGGAGCACACACCCCTCCAAGGGATGACCTCAATCAAGTGTGAATCCAAATACATGCTCCTTTGGGAGTTGAAATCTTGTCACTTTGAGCTAAGCCCCAAAGAACTTTATACCTTTGGGAAGTGAGGGTGAAGGGTGGGTTACCCCTTTCTCCCAGCTTATTGGCAGGATTTGCTTTCAAATTATCCTTAGTTAGCCTTGTGTAGCCTAGCTTGAGACCTAATTGGCCATACCCCACTTGACTAGTCATAGGGCCTGTTGATGTGTCTTCCATGTGCGCTTGTTTAATAATCATCATTACATTCTTTGGATTTCAAAATTCAAACTTGCTTATGTGTCTTGTGTGAGTGATTTATGTGTGTACATGTGTGATTATTCATTTAAACATTTCCAAATCAATCTAAACACCAAACACATAAAGACAAGTCACTCTACACATTCTTCCAATGCATTCACATCCTATTCATTTCATCTTAATCAATCCAAGTCATCCAAGCTAATCATTCCACATCATCACCATCACCAACAAAGTCCTAGTCACCACTTGTCAAAATGGTCCTAATCATAAGCCCAAGGTCACAATCCAAGGGGGGTATACCTCTAGACCAAATCATGAGACAAAACCTAAGCCCAAGATCATAATTCAAGGAGGCCCTCTCCCTAATGCAAATGAAAAAACAAAACCAAAACCTAAAATCATACTTCGAGGATCTCATCCTACCACCTCTAATGATGACATGAACTATGTTGCATACTTTGAGGAACAAATTGATATGTGAGATCTTACACACATGTGTGACACCATGCCCACATTCAAAAACAAAGTCCTAGCATCCCAACTTTGAAACCTCCTTCAAACACTTCACCAAATACCCCAACCTCTAGACCATCAAACCACACAAAGCCTTCAAACCCTCTTCCAAAATTTTCAACAAATTAAATCACCTCAAATCCAACACCTCCTAGCTCAAGCCAATCAATTCATTTCCACTTTTCAAACCCAACAACCACAACATCATCCCCTATCCACTTATTATCAACCAATTCCACCTCAACCTAATGTGTCATCTCCTTCCACCTCATACCAGTCTAAGCCATCCACTTCTTCATATGTCAATGCCACATCAACCTATCAAGCCACATCACAACAAACACATGTGAACTTAAGTTCTACCTTGCAACAAGGCCAAACTTCCTCAAGTCTTAATGTCACCTTCGACAAGGGGAATACCAATCTAGTGCATGCACCCTATAACTTTATCATACCATCCTCCAATCAAAATCGAAACCCTAAGCCAACACCTTCCACCCCTACACCTCCAAGGGATGTGACCCAAGGGCTACAAGCAAGGAAACAATTGTTGCCATGTCATTCAAAACTTACACTTAAACATACAAAAGAGTCCTCAAACATCATGCCAAGTCCTTCAATCCAACCATGTCATCCACAAACCGTTGAGCCAATTCAAGAGTCTCCCCTCGTAAGTCCACTTCACCGTCTATCATGCTCCTATGTTGTTGACCATCAAGAACATGACAAGTCTCTCCATGAGAAATCCCCTTCCACCGCCATTCAAATAAGTCATGAGGTATGTCAAGAGCACAATCCTAAACATGAGGAAACATTACCCCATTATCCACATAAAGATCAACACCCTCCTAATGATTCCATTCATAACATACCTAATACTATTCATGATCAATATTCCATCTTTGATCAAGACCCTTTTTATGATCAAGAAGACCATGATGATCCCCTTAGCCAACTTTATGCATTCCATGGTCAAGAGCTTGCCACCTCACCTATCCATGATCTATCAACATCCACTTCCCTTGATGAGACACATGCCTCCTAAGCAAACATAGAAGATCAAACAAATGCCTTGGATCTAAGTGAGAATAATGCTAATCAAGATCCTAATGATCCTCCATCACCAACTATTAACTCCATTGAAATTTCCCCATCATATCCTATTGTTCTTTCCACCCTCATTCATGAATTTTCCTCTTTAGAACAACAAAAACCATTATCTTCCCTTGCATTGTTTTCTCCATCCAATAAGGAACTCGTATCTAGTGTTCCACCTACACCTAGTCCCATTATCCATTGCACACTCCAAAACATGAACCACCAAGGTAAAGTTCTAGACCTTCATGAACAATATATTTTTGAGCCCATCCATGTCAAAGTCCCTCCATGATCTTATTGCCTTGGACATACACCCCAAGGACAACCTAAAGATGTTGGTATATTCTCAATGCATCCTAAGTCCACTTTCCATCATGAAGCCTATCATATCCTTAAAACATATGTTTCCATCCCTCTTCTATCATCTTACAAATGTCAAAAGCATGTGACCGTACACCTTCCACCATCCACTCTACCACCATTGCTTCCAACCCCTAATATTCCACCATCCACTTTTCCACCATTACTTCCAACTCCTAATATCCATCCATAAACTTTGCCACCATTACTTCCAACTCCTAATATCCCTCCATCAACTTTTTCACCCTTACTCCCAACACCTAATATCCCTACCATTCAATCCTATTATCCATTTATCCATAACTCCTCTAAACATCTTAATCATGACCAATCAATGCACACATTGTATAAACATGAAGCTTCCACCCAGTCCACCATACCCATGGGATTCAAAAACAATAATTTCAATGCCTCTACCTATAAAATAAAAAGTCTTAAGGATTCTCATGCCTTAGGACATCAATGCAAAAAATCAAAGCCAACTACATCTAAAAAGCTATATAAGCCCATGCCTCCAAACAAAAATTCTAAAAACAAAATAGTTTGGGTACCTAAGCAAAAAGAAATCAAGTCAAATGAGGCATCTACATCAAAAAAATCCCAACTATCCACTTCCACCCCACATTCTCATTCCATTCAAAAGTCTCAAATTCCTAAGTCCCATAAGCCAAACAAAAGTCATAAAAATACTAAGTCTGTGTGGGTACCTAAAACACTTCATCCACTACCTCCTAAGCAAACATCTCCATTGCTTCCTACACCTCATCCACATCAAAGGCTTCAATGTTTATCACAATGTGTGCAACCATTGGTCATGGTTCCCTTCCATTTCACAGCAATTCCACATATGTCAATCTCCTCATCCTTCACTCATTATCCTACATATCTCCCCCACCACCTTCCTATGGTCCATGCTTTTGGCTAAGCCTCCCCATTCATCTTTTTCATAAGTCCCATATAATCCCTATCATCTTCCCTACATAATCCACATCATAATCAACTATTTTCCTCCATAATCCACCTCATAATCTTCCATCTACCTAATCCATCTCACACTCACACAATTCCTTATCAACATCTATGAGCACTTAACATGGTCCATGCAATGACATCCATATCTATTGGGACTATCACCTTTCATGCAACTAGACACTTGAGTCCCTCCTATCCATAGTCCCCTTCTCCTATCCAGAAAATTCAAAAAAGGAAAAAAGACAAAAAGTAAAAGAGAAATCCCTTAGATCCAATGGATTTAAAACTACGGCAAAGCAGGGCACTCACCGGATAAGTACCATGATGAAAACCCTAGCAAATAGGCATCATGTGTAGGTTGATCTTCTATGTCCACTTACTGCTTGGGGGCCGAGGAATGTCTTATCTATCAACCTATCATTTCAAAATTGTCATATCATTTCCATCCATGCTTGCCATCTTTAGCCATCATATTGGGTCTTCCTTGCACCTTTCATATTAAAGTCCCGCTTGTCGCATTCTCTTTTTTTGATCTTGATGAAGATAGCAGGGGAAAGAGGAATTTGGAAACATGTTTGGGTATCTCTTGGCATACCTCATCTTTCCTAAACAAGTCTACCATTATCCTGTGCCATAAACTTTGTCATGAGAATATCCCACAAGTATTGTACCTAGAATGGGCATGTTATTCCTATTAAGAGTTATTTTGAGTATATGTTAATATTATTATTCACTGTTAGTTATTTGGGGAAATAATTTTTAGTAAGATAAATTGGGATATATAAAATAGTAATAATGGTGGAATTAAATTAAAAAAAATGGGGTTTAATTGAGAGTAAATGTGAACATTATTATTCATTGTTAGTTATTTGATATTATTTTTATCTTGATAGAATTAATTGTAATAAGTAAATTGAGATTAAAAAAATGAAAATAAAATAATCCTTGTTTTGTGATCCTAAAAAGTGTTAGCTTCTATTTTGTTGTTGTGATATTGTCCCCTTTACTCTACAACTATCGATTTGTGATAATGGAAGTTATATAGTCATTTTGTGGTTCCATGATATGAGTGTCTTGGGAACTCAAGTATTTGTGTACCCTTCAGTTAGGAGTTTATGAATATTGGTGTTATAGTGTCCCTTTCCTTTTCCTTCGTATGTCTCTAGAAGCAGTTACCTTGTAAGTGATCATTGAGATCGAGGTATGTTATGTTTTGGTTGGCCTTGCGAGTTGGTCTTGTGATTGTTTTTCTTGTCTTTCTCGATATTGGGTCCTTTCTTGTCATCTCCTAGCACAGGGGGTGGGTCTTCGAACCCATGTGGTCAGGTGGAATGTCCTATGCACCCCATTGGTTCCTAGTTTGTGTTTGTGATGCGGAAGCAGAAGCAGAGTTTCTAGAGCTTCATGTTGTTGAAGACTTTTCCTCATTTTGTACCTTATTCTTCATTGATGTATTATTATTATACTTGATGTACTCTTCCTATTGATATAAGGGAAGCATTATGTAATGTATTATTGTGCCCATGATGTGTTGTATCTATGGAAATATGCTCCACAATTATACTATTGAACTATAAATTGAATTGCAATAAAATGATGTACTGTTTTCCACTCTTTTGATCATTAATAGTTGTATGTCATCATTGTGTAATCTTGGTTGTTTATTCACTTTTGCTTGATAAAATTTTATGATTCGTAGTGACCGTTCCATGTACCCCTGAGGACGTGAATGACTTTGTAATTGCATAATTGCTTTTGTGTAATGTATGTACATATTCATTGTATGCAATGTTTCACTTTGAAAATATATTAAAAAATTTATGTGTGGTGTTTGTTGTCCTTTGGGTTTTACACGGCGGGGCATTACAAGATTGGTATCAAAGCCTAGGTTCATACACTGGGCACCCTAGTTTCATTTGAGCCCATTAAGTTGTCCTAGTGAATTTTTCAAGTGATCACGACGATCATGACATTGATATTTAGCATCATGTGAGCTATGAAAAGAGTAGAGTGAAAGAAGAATTGAAAAGGGTTGTGGAAAGGATGTAATGATAGGAGTCACATCATTGTTGGAAATAAGTGTAATTGTGTACATAATTGTTTTCCCCCTATAAATGTGAGAAACTAGTAACTATTCATTGGTTGAGTGTTGTGAATACCATGTACTTATTTTGTGGGCCCATAACCCACAAGGCCCATGGGATGGTGATATGGTGTACCCATCCATTTAGAATATGTTGTATTTGGTGTGGGATTAACCATACCAAATTATGTGTGTTTGTATGTTTGTTACCTCATTGAGGGCCAACCCACGTGTGGTTGAAAGTCTATATATATAGCAGGTATCAAAAGATAGTTTAAAATATTATTTTTCTTTTTGGTTCTTTAGTTCCTCAATCCACTTAGAAGGGTTAATGCTTGACTAGGGTATTTGAATGAGTGTACATTATGCATATTACGATGCAGAGTGGTCTTAGCTCAACTGATCCCCAGGAAACGTACTCACTACTTCCCCTTATGATGGATCAGGGTACTTGATCCATATGTGCTAGCCTAAACCGCATAGTTTTGGGTATAGCAACACTTGTTTGTTGGTTTATGCCTAGCCATCCATAGGGATGTTGAGCTAGCATTAGCGAGTCAACCTCGTTTGTATGAGAGGTGAAGCTTGAGTAGCCCCATATTGATATGATCATATATGTATTGTATACACTGTATCCACACATGTTTTGACATGATGCAATGGATATGATGCCACACCCCATTGATGTTTTGACACAGTGTTGGTGATGATTCTATGTTGTTGATGGTAGCGAGCTGGGCTCGAGGACACGATGCCACATGCATAGACACGTGAAGGTGCACTTTGAGATTGTATTATGATAGCCTACTTGTGTGATGAGCATAATGGGGCCTCACACACTTGTAGAGGGATACTCATGTTTACTTTTGACAGTGTTTGGGCTAGTTAGCATATGGGTATGTCCTAGCCATGTATACCTTTGGTGACGATGAGTACCTGTGTCTGCCTTCTCCATGAGGTATCACTATGTGGGGTGTGTCTGTGTGTGCCTACTTTCACAGAGCCACAAACACACTGCCATGTAGCATATGTCAGTGCATCCCTTCTCCGATTAGTGTATGGCCATGTCGTGTGATGACGCGAGGCAGGGTGTAGCCAAGGAGCACACTCTAGGTCATTTGGATGGCATGCTCACTCCGCACCACATGAGGGCTACTAGTATAGCCAAACAATGTTCCCTCCTTCCTTTTTTGGTGGCTAGTATCTAGTCACATAGTGGTGTATTGTGCAATTTTGGAGATTGAGGAATTTCTATATGGTTATTGATGATTTTTGATTGACCTTGAAGGCCAAAATTTTTCTTATGTTTGATTGTAATGGTTTAGCCACACTTTGTGACTTTATTCTCTTGTAGCCCTCATGGTTACATTTGATTTAGTGTTGATATTGTGTACATTTCTTGCTTTATTGTTGAAATTGAATCTTATTTGATGTTTATTCTATGACTATGGTGGCTAAAATAGTTTGTCATTATTGTTTTGAGGTTGGACATGTGTCATACTATGATTCCTCTCCAAAGACGTATGAGGTGGACTGGTGAGTGTATACGAGGAAGCAGACATAGGGAACCTTGAGGATGGGGGTATGTGAGGCTATTTACAACTAGGACCCACTACCCACCTATGTGTGATGACTATCTCTTGGAGGCTAACCACCTTGTACAACAAGAGGTAGGTCATTGTGGTCTTGCTTGGATGGTCTCACCATGTGTGTGTGGCCTAACACCATCAAGCCACTAAGTGTGAGATATGGATTATGTGAGATGGATATTGGCTCTTGGCTCATGGTTTTGATATCATGGATTAGTATGATGCTTTCCAGCATCCAAATGGACCTTTGTGTAGCCTTGTGATGTGATTCCTGGTGATGTGATTTTGTGCATATGTAAAGAATGTATCTTAAATTATAGAAATTGTAACTATGAAAGGATAAACTTAGGATTTTATGCTTGGGGAGTGACACATCGTGTTTTGTTGATTCTAGAGAGGTGTTATTAGAAAGTCTTTGCTCCATATGTGGTGAAATTTTGTGTTGAATAATGAATTAAGAGGAATGTATTGTGTGTAAATGATGATATTTAATGGAAAATGTGTGCTCTCTATGTGTGAGTATGTTGTTTTTTTTTATGGAAGTGTAGTGTTTCAGGGTAATGAATCAATTTGAATGACTAGTACTAATGTGTTATGTTTCCACCCTAGTTTGTGGTTTTCAGATTGTCAGCTTTGGATCTCGATGATAAAGGTAAATTAATTGGTTATGCATTGATTAGTGATTTTTATGAGACATTGGTGATGATGCAATTAGTGTTACAAATGATATAATTGATATTACATGATGTTGTGTTTACTATTATGGTCTTGGTGAGAGGTACATTGTATCACCACTCGCTCGTGAGCACCCTACTACACTACAACTTCCTCTCACGATGTGTTTGTTTTGGATATATATATGTTGTTTCGACACTTGGTTTTATGTAGGAGTGCAAGTACCCAAGCGTCAATTCCACTTGCACTATCAGGACTGGGTGAGCCTCATAAAACCCAATGGGTATGAAGTTGAAAATGGATTTGACAAGAAAGTTTCCCCATCCCAGTCTGTCACCCCATCTATATGTCTGACGATGTCAATTTGTAACCCCATTTCTATTTTGGTAACATTTTACTTTGTCTTGATTAATCTTAGTTGTTTAATTGATGTTATTTTAATTATTTGGTTTAGTTGTTAGTTTGTTGTGTTATTGTGCATTTGATGGTGTACGTTCATGTCATTGTGCGACTTCAGGAGTAAGTCAAAGCCTAAGGGGGGAGGATGTATTGCCCCTTCATTATGGCCTTGTCAAATATTTGAGTAAGTCATTATTGGTGGTTTCCTTGTGACGTGTGTTGTTGGATTATGTGATAGCACTGATATTTTGATTAACCTTGTTTAATCAATTTAATTAAGCTAAAATTGATCTACATAGTAATTTTAACTACTATTTAAATATAATATGTTTTGAAAAGGTGTTGTATGGTGATATTGAGTATTATTTATTAAATTAAAATTGTGAGATTAAACATTCAAGTGAGCCCTCCAAATTATTAATAATTACATTATTAAAGCTAATAAATTATTAGCAAAATAGTAAGATGTAAATTAATTAATGATTATGATAATTGTCTTTAGATTATTAGCTGTATCATTATTTAATTTTAATAAATTATATTTATTTTGTTTATTTATTAATGGGCATCAAAATTACAAATGATTCAACTTTGATAAAAAAAGAGAAATTTAATATATATAATAAATAAATAAATTAAATAAATAAATAAAAAGGATTTAGCAAGGTTTACACTTGTCTTTACCTTTATTTTCCATTTAGCTTTAAACATTCTCTCATTCTATCCACGTGGGGCTTGGCATCCACTTTATCCATGCCTTTACATGGTACGTGGGGAAAGGGGGGTTTGCATGTTGTGCTAGGGGGATTCAATGAAAAAAAAAAAGATAGCGGGGGATGGGAGGAGGTGATAAAGAGGCATGCTTTTAAAGAGCTTGCATGCCCTATTTGTGTCTCCCATTTCTTTTGGCATACATTGCTACCAGGGTACTTACAACTTCAAGATCTGAGAGCGAAGTTTTCAATTGGGAAAAGGAAGAGGGGATGCTTGATACGGTATTAGCTCCTCCAAACTCTTTCTTTATGGTATTACCTTTCATTTTCTCCAATTTAGTGACTGCTTCCTGTAAATAAGGCTCTTATGTTGATTTTAGAGCATGTTTATTAAAATGAAAATTGTACTCCTTGAGATGATAGCCCTTTCTAGCATTCTGTGAACAAATCTTGTGCCTTTTCATTTCATCCACTTTTGGAATCCATGTTTATTAGGGTAGTTGTCTAGTTGTAACTAGAATATTTGACGAATTTCCTCTATCCTTTAGGCTTCGAAGGATGTCCATACTTCTCCAAAGTTCTCATTTTTGCATGGGCATGGATGGTGTTAGAAAAGGTTGCAGAATTTGGCTTTAAACCTGACTAATGCAATTTCCTTGAAATTTCTAAAGCCTTTTCAATAAGTCTATCTCTTGTACCTATGCCTCTGTAGCCAATCTTCTTGCATTCTCCTCATTCTTTTTCCATGCAAGCTATGCTTGGTATTATCAGTGTTGCTCTTCTTTAAGCTATTTTTGGGTTTTCAGATCGTAAGGTTTCCCTCAAGGTGCCTAATTCTACTCCATTTACCTCGGTGTTGGGTTTTTTGTTTCACTACCTCACCTTCATCATTGTTGTTAAATAAGTATTCTACATCAGAGTATATCTTGGAGCTAACCCTAGTTGCATTTTTAGGCCCTTTATCCTTAGCAACCACAGTGTTAGCAAGGAGCAATGAATAACTCTTATGTTTTGGGGTTACTAATCTACAACTGCAAATAATCTCCCTAAGACCATTTGCAACCTGTCTTAGTAGCAACACTAGAACACATAAGACTATGGAGGCATAAATAGCCCTTCTAATTCTTTTGGTAACCCATCTCCTCTGTAGCACTAGAAATAAAATGTTATAGAGGTTTAAATAATATCTCTGATTCCTTTCGTAACTTGTCCCAACCCAAGAATGGTGACACAAAATCCTATGGCCTATGGGTTTTCTTGACTGATGCCATGCAGTGGCAGCCCACAGTGTCATAATCACTTATACTATGATAAGGTCATGCAAGATTATAATATGATTAAGATTTCATGAGAAGGTGGTAAGTTGAAACTAGAACTATCTTAGTCAACTGTTCCATAATATTCCTTTCTTAAAATTTACAAAAGCCTTCTTTTCCTACCCTTGTTGGCATATATATGGCCTACAACTTTTAAGCTTTCACAGTTCTCAGGGTGGACCTCCTAAACCTTTTCAATTTGAGGGAGAGCTCTTAAGATTGCCTAGCTTCATTGGAACTTGTCTCAGCCGCAACACTGGAACATAATAGGAAGTTTAAAGGTTTAATTAACATATTGCTTCACTCCTGCTAATTTCATTTGCTTGAAAGTTTCTAAAGCCCTTGTTTGATTCTAGGGAAATTTGAGATAAAAATGCCAGTCCTTGTTTTGTATTGATCTGTATTGTCACCTCAAACAACTTGATTTCATTTTTTCTTATTCTGGATAGTCAGTATTCATGCTTGTAAGGCTGATGTGTATGTTCTCCACTTTCTAAACCATGGTCATTACAATTATAAAATGTAGATTATGCAAAAGTTACTACCTATGCCAAGTGGAAGCTTTCATGCATCTAATCCTTCTATGTTTACCTTGTAAGCTCCATCTACCTAGAGCATCGTATTTATTTCATTTCATCCATTGTATACTTATCATTTAGTTAAATAAAAATTCAATAGTCGGGCATGTGCAGGATCATGATGGGCCAAAAAGTGGCAATATTATGGGTATTTGTAGGGTATGTGGCTGACGGATTTTTTTTACCTAAAATTGATGAAACAAAAAGGGTTTTTAGAGGAGATTCTCAGATTTCCACCAATATGAATTATGCTTTAATTTGAATTTAATAAAAAATTATTACTCATTTTCTATTAGAATTATGACTAAAGTCCTAATCTGTAGGTTGATTGAAAAACATCTGTAACTTTCAAATGGTATCACATTTTTTGAATCTAAAACATGCTTCACATTCTATGCTTTACATACTATAGGATTAAAAAAAGAAAAATTAAATTTCATGATATTTTGACCAAGTTAAGGTGGTCAGATATTCAAGTTTTTATATTTTTTGAAAGTTGCAATAAAAAATTCATAATTAATTATTTACTTGGAAAAAAATCACAAAAAATATGTATCACATCTGGACATGAGTCCTCTACTTATATATAAAATATTATAAAAAAATATTATCCTTTTATTATGGTTAGGGTGGTGAGATAGACACCTACTTTTTATTTTTTCCCTAAAATTTAAGTACTACTGCATTGAAATTTTAAATTTTCACCAAATAGATTTTATTTATTTTTAAATAAACCTAGTAATTTAGAAACTAAATTCAATTTTCTATAGATTCTATTCTTAAATATTTTTGAAATAATATAGATAACTTATTCAAATTTTTACATCAAGTTCCCTAACATTGATTTTTCTTAATTTTTTGCCACTTAAGGGCCTGTTTTTTACATGATGATCATGCACATACCCAACCCTATGCAATCTTTGGTATTAGGTGAAATTATTTTTATCTAACTCAAGAGACTTTATTAGGGATTCTGTGAATATTTACCAAGTGATAACATTAGTTAATATTACTTGGTTAATGTTGATCTCACCATTTTTTTCCTCATCACAACGTGCAATATTGATATGTATTTTAAATTCATTTATATCAATGTAAATTCCCCTACTAGGTTATAGTAATTTTAATCCAATTAATAATAAAAGTAATGCAAGAAAAGATAATAAGTAATATTATATTAAAGTGTTTTACTACAGGTAATATATTTATCACAATAAATAAGTTATAAAGACAATATGATTCATAGTTCTCTAATATTATTTTGGAGGATAATATTATATTGTAAATAATATTTTGAAGTAGTATTTTATGGAAGTGATATAGTATTTACAAAACAAAAGGAATCCTCATTCATTCAATGTTTTAAATAATGATAATGTTATCATGATTGATTTAGTAGTAATAAAATTATTATTGTAATAGGAGAGTAAATATTATTGTTAAGAGGTTATTTTGAGAGTATATGTTAATATTACTATTCACTGATTAGTTATTTGAGGGAAATAATTTTAGTAAGATAAATTGAGATATAAAATAATAATAATAATAATAATTAAAAAAAGGGGTTTAATTGAGAGTAAATGTGAACATTATTATTCATGGTTAGTTATTTTAGTTATTTGATGTTATTATTTTTATCTTGATAGAAGTAATTTTAATAAGTAAATTGAGATTAAAAAAAAAATGAAAATAAAATAATCCTTGTTTTTTTATCCTATTTCCTTGGTGATAATTAAATAGTGTAAATTGTTTAAACAAGGGTAAAGGGGGTTTTACCCTATGTAAAACAATAATAATAATAAAATATTGGTATTGTAAAATTAATATGAAAATCAATATCAAAACTATATCCAATGCTAAAATTGGTATTAAAGAATTTTGAGTAAATTGTTATAGAAAGAATTAATAATAGTAGTAGTAAGATTAGTAGATTATAAAAAAAAAAACACTAAAAGGATTGTATACTATTGGGATATAGTTAATACACATTGTTTTAGTAATAATATTACTTTATAAATAAATCATTATAATGCTAATAGATTAAATAATATTAAAACTACCATTATTTTTATTCAGGAGTGAATATTATTGTCATAAATTAAGTTAAAGAGATCTAGGAATTCATGTGTATAATTTCATTCTTTGTTTGAAAAGATTTGATGTATTTGTAATTAGGTATTTAAATATAGATCATACACCTATCAATTACATTAGTAAGGAAACTTTTCCATCTTTTATATTTTTCTAGATTGCATTACATATAGGTGAATGTGAAGGTAATGGGGAATAGATAAGGTAACTTAATCATTTAGTATATGGTTATTCTAGAGGCCAATAATCTATTTATGGTGTCAATTAAGTATGTAAATAGTTGATTTGTTAGTAAATGAAAGAGTCATCTAGATGAGATAGGGTGCTTTATGGTTTAATTTATATGAGTGTATTAAAATCATTGTGTTTCTAGTTATTGTCATATGGAGAGAGCCCGTGGGTGCCATCTGATTATTAGGAAAACTTTGGTTATTGTGTTCAATCTTGTATGAAGATGAGTTTTCTTAAAAGTGTTGGCTTCTATTTTTTGTTGTGATATTGCAACCCTTACTCTACAACTATCGATTTGTGATAATGGAATTTATATAGTCATTTTGTGGTTCCATGATATGAGTGTCTTGGGAACTCAAGTATTTGTGTACCCTTTAGTTGGGAGTTTATGAATATTGGTGTTATAGAGTCCCTTACCTTTTCCTTCATATGTCTCTAGAAGCAGTTACCTTGTAATTGGTCATTGAGATCGTCGTATGTTATGTTTTGGTTGGCCTTGTCAGTTGGTCTTGTGATCATTTTCCTTGTATTTCTCGGTATTGGGTCCTTTCTTGTCATCTCCTAGCATGGGGGGTAGGTCTTCGGAGCCATGTGGTCGGGTGGAATGTGCTACGCACCCCATTGGGTTCCCAGTTTGTGTTCATGATGCAAAAGCAGAAGAAGAGTTTCCAAAGGTTCACATTGTTGAAGACTTTTCCTCATTTTGTACCTTATTCTTCATTGATGTATCATTATTGTACTTGATGTACTCTTCTCGTTGATATAAGGGAAGCATTATGTAATGTATTATTGTGCCCATGATGTGTTGTATCTGTGGAAATATGCTCCACAATTGTACTATTGAACTGTAAATTGAATTGCAATAAAATGATGTATTGTTTTCCACTCTTTTGATCATTAATAGTTGTATGTCATCATTGTGTAATCTTGGTTGTTTATTCACTTTTTTTCAATAAAATTTTATGATTCGTAGTGACCATTCTATGTACCCCTTAGGACGTAAATGACTTTGTGATTGTGTAATTGCTTTCGTGTAATGTATGTACATATTCATTGTATGCAATGTTTCACTTTCAAAATATATATAAAAATATTATGTGCGGTGTTTGTTGTCCTTTGGGGTTCACACGATAGGGCATTACATGTTCCTCAAGATTAGTTAAACTACTTTTGTGATGTATATTTGTGAAGTTTCAAAATAGAGCCTTCCCAGTCTAAACTATTGAATATTGATCCAATTAGCAAACATGTTTCCAAGAATCAGTGTGGTGTGTGGAAGATATATTTCGATGAAGCATGTAGCCAAGAAGGCAATGGAGTAGTGATAGTATTTGTTTCACCTGAAGGTACTACATTCATGTATTCATTCCTACTAACATTTGAATGCACAAACAATATAGCAGAGTATGATGCCCTGCTAATTGGTTTGAATATGGCTGTCAAGCATAAGATCATACTAGTAATTGTTCTAGGAAATTATGAATTGATTATTTCACAAGTCAGGTCAAAATATGCTGCAAAAAACAAAAGGTTAAAACAATATAGGAATGTTGTATGGGATACAATTGAATTGTTTGATGCTTTCTCCATTGAATGGATAGATAGGTCCAAAAACTTGATGGCAGATTTCTTAGCTAATGTATCTCTAAAAGAGATGATATCACCTTGACTGGAGTATCTCAAGTTGAATTCAAAACAAGGCCTACTATCCTTGACAATATATATAGGTAGAAATTTTTCAATGATGATACTAATCTCATAAAGTTTATCCATTGTATAGACTAGTATGAAGCTTAGGAGATTGACTTTAATGCTTTTGTAGAGGAAATAGATGGAAAATAGATAGTGTTTGGAAAAGAATTTTCAGAGCTCATGACCAAGAAACTTCCTAAAGGGCTTGTGGCACTAGAAAGGGTATTTGATGGGAACGATCAAGCTCTCATGAAGAAAACACTAGTTAAAAAAGAAGATGTCGAAGAAGTCAATCTAGGGACTGAATTGGCACCCAAAAAGGTATATTGGAAAGAAAATAAGTCCAACAATTAGAAAAATGTTGATTGCATTGTTGAGGAAGTAAAAGCATATTTTGCTTGGTCTTATGAGGATCATAAGGCTTACAAGGAAGACTTATTCTAACATGAGATTCCACTAAAAGCATATACAAAATCATTCAGGAAAAAGTAGAGACCCATCAACCCAACTTTGGAGCCTAAAATGCAAGAGGAATTGGAAAAACTCAAAGATGGAGGAATTATCAAGCCCATTAGACATTCAACATGGGTCAACCTTGAGTAAAAAAGATGGCTCACTACCAAGATACAATGATGGTGGCTTACTTCCAAAAGAATGAACTAATGGAATACACCTTCAATATGCAAGGTTTAGTTACAGTAAAGCTTAGAGTGTAGAGTAGTGCATTACTCAAGAAATATACACTAATGATAAATCATTTAGACTTTGATCTTATCCTTTGTTTAGTTGCTTACACACACACAATTTCTTCTTCTTGCTCGCATGTGTATACCTCTCTTCTATCTTTCATCTTATATATATATAAGTACATTGTATTCATCAATTACATTGGCCTAATTGGGTGAACACAAAATAATTAAAACCTTTCTTCATCAGGACCATATAATATTTGAACATTTAATCCATGTAGTGCATTATGCCAAGTCAGCTATTAGTCTTCATAATATATTGCATTTTCTGAGTTGGCCAAGAATAAAACACAATTATCCAAACCAAAAAATAATCCTCAAAGTAAACACCTTCCAAATTTGAGACCACATTAATTTCCCATCATACTACTAGTAAAGAGACTATCAAAAAAATTGTAGTATAAGAATGTTCACCTTTGTAGAATGTAGAGTCTCCCACATAGTATAACTCACACCAAACAATAGTAGGATACAAAGTTAAACTCTGTCAGAGATAACTAAATCTATCCATATAAAGAGATGTCTCAAGATCTAGGAAATAACAGTTTGAATGAGTCAATAGAATATGGTTAAGAGATTAGAGTCATATCAGATCTTCCGATGAGTTTCAGACTCAAATACCAATACATTGATCCATCACAAAGGAGTGTAGAGAACAACCTTCTGTAGAACAAGCACACTTCCCATATAGTTATCACCATGTATTTATTACCTTGTTGAGATAAGTGACAACATAGGAACAACAAACACAACCATCCATACTTCATGCTCATGTTGCAAAGCTTTCAACAAGGAGTAGGGGATACTGAAGAGGTAGTTGATGTACTTTTGAATTTTAAAGATGATGAATTTGATCAGACACCACTTAAGGTTACAACTAATGCTCACAAACCATGAGAAAGAGTGGATGTACATGGGTATAATGATAAAGAAGAGAATGATGATGAAAGGGTGATTGTTGCCCTTAGATTTAATGAAGATGATGAATTTATTCAAGCTCCCCAGTTTAAGGATTTTTGGTTTAAGATGAAAATGAAATAATTTTAGGAGAGACTCCAATTTAATAAGATGGGCACTGAGGAGTCACAACACGACCAGATTGTTTCCTAGACTCTTGAAGAACTTAGGATTAATGAAATTACTGCTAGCCCCCAAGAAGCAAAAAAATTGGTCTTAGAAAGTAATATAGTAATTATTTTTGGGATGGAGTTAAATAAGATATTCTTACTAGATCAAGTAAGAAGACAAGAAGATTCCATGTTCGTTTCTATATTCAATTCAAACAAGGGAATGAGTGTCACATGTTACAATCCAAGACTTGAAACCCTAGCCTTTTGGACAAAGCAAAAAAGAATAGAAAACTCAAATTTTTTTGTTGTTGTAGAAGAAATGAGAGGGATTTCCATGGTGAAGACACTTTAAGACACATCAACATTGGAGGCAGCTACTATGACAATACACTCAACAATGTTTACTAGGGATGCAGTTAAAGCTATGGAGTGTAGATTGGAAGAATATGAGAAAGCACATAATAATTTGAATGATGAAGTGAATAGGTTATCCATAGAAAATGTGAAATTGAAACAACAGTTCAAGGGAGAAAGTCCTTCCCAAAGCACATAATTAATAGTATACCAACCCCCATGCCATCTAGACCAATATAGGTGCAATCACTATTGAACAAGTTAATGTGCTAAAAAAAGAAATTGAGAAGCTGAAAAAGAGTAATGAAGAAAAAAACGAAAGAGAAAAGAGAGAAACCCTTAGGGTATTGGAACAAATCTTGGAGCATAGGGTTAAACTAATTGTATAAAAATTGGAAAATGTGTATGAATGTTATGTCTCCTTGTCACAAGAAGATGATCAAATAAAGGCCCATGTACTTATATTGGACCCCTTATTCAAGAAATGATGACCTATACATCACATCTTAATGACTTTGTGTAGAATTTTGCAAAGGAGTGTTAAGGCCCCCACAACTTTAAAGCCTACTAGGAAAATGGTTTGAATGGTCATAGATGAATTTCAATACATGTTTGTAGAATACCAAAGGATCAAGGCAAGAATGGATTCATTTCACATGCTAAAGTAGTGGTTTGTGCCTAAGATATTAAGGGATGATGATCAACCGAAAGGCTCCAAGGATTGGATAGATGAGTTTAGAAAAATTCTTAACAACTACCTCACTAATATATAGAAGGATGGTGACATAAATATTCACCACCTCAATTTAACCTTGGATGGAGTGATTGCACTAGATATTGGGCACTCAAAATCCATCATGGATACCAAAGAGCTATTGGACAATAGATGGATGATAGTGAAGATGAAATAGAAGAGGAAATGGAAGAGGAAGAACAAGATCCAATGGATCCTAGAGAAAGAAGATTGTTGCGATTGATATCAAGCATTGGGAAGAGACCTAAAATGGAGGTTTCAAATTTTAGTGGAAATTTGAATCCTGAAGAATTGATTGATTGGATCAATTACATGGAGGAATTTTTTGATTTTGAGGAGACTGAAGATCCTCACAGAGTGAGGTTTGCAAAGAAAAAATTGAAAGGTCACACCAATATATCGTGGAAGAGGTCCAATTAGAAAGAGGAAGACAAGGGAAAGATAAAATTTCTAGATGGGATAGGATGGTGTCAAAAATGAAGAAACAATTTATTCCAGTCAATTACGAATTGGAGTTACTCAAGAAGATACGAAGCTTGAGGCAAGGGATAAGGATAGTGAAAGAATACACAAAGGAATTTCACAAGGTCTTGATTTAGATAGGATATTCTAAGGTGAATAAAGGGAAAGTTGCTTGTTATATTAATAGGTTGAATCCAAGCATATAGGAAAAATTGGCATTGGTAAGACTGACCACCATTGAGGATGCTTAACAATTTTCTCTAAAGGTTGAAGAACAACTGAACAAGAGGTTTGAGAACAAACAAAAAGGTGGAGCTCATGGAGGAAAGACTAATGGATGATCATATGGAGGTCAAAATGAATATCAAAAGAAGTGTGAAGGATCTAGTAGCAGCCAGAACTAGAAAGGAGATAATACCTACCATCCTCGTGATCAAAATAATGGAGACCAAAGAGGAAGAGGAAGATCTAGATGAGGATTGGGAAGAGGAGACTTCCATGAAACCTATTTCCAATGTGGAGAAGGACATAGAGTCTATGAGTTTCCTCAACATCAAGGAAGGACAAATAGAAGACCTAAGGATAATGCATGAGTTGCACTTGTAGATGAAGATGCTAAGTCTTCACATTTTAAGGATGCAGAAAGAGGAGAGGTTCTTGTTACCAGAAGAGCCTTGTTGAATGAGGAGAATGTACCAAATCAAATGAAGAATTTGTTTCACACCAGATGTAAGTGTGAAGGTAAAGTTTGCATTGTTATTATTGATGGAGGTAGTACTGATAACCTTGTTTTAGAGGAAATGGTTACTAAGTTATAGTCATAGAGAAGAAGGAATCCAAACCCATACTAGATTTCGTGGTTGCAGAAGGAAAAATAAATCCTTGGTAAATGAAAAATGTCTAGTAAAGTTCAAGATTGGAAATAACCGTGATTAGGTATTGTGTGATATTATGCCTATGGATGTTTGTCACGTGTTGTTAGGAAAACTATGGAAGTTTGATTGGCGAGCAATACATGATGGACATTCCAATACCTATTCTTTGAAAAAGGATGGGGTTCATCATAAGTTGAAGCTCTTGAAAGAGGTAAAAGAAAATGTATGCAATAATGCAAGATTTTTTTTGGCTAATGGAAGAAAGTTCCTAGAAAGTATGAAGCATAAGCATATGTGTTTTGCATTGATCCCTAGAGTTGATAAAGAAGATACTATTGAGGTTCCTGTAGAGGTTTTAGATTTTTTGAATGAGTTCCAAGATATTATTTTTGATAACATGCCTAAAGGTTTTCCTCTCATAAGAAAGATTAGTCATCAGATGGACTTGATTCCTGGAGCCATTTTTCCAAATAAGGAAGCTCATTGTATGACTCTCACAAAGAGTGGAGAGTTGTTGTGGAAGGGATTGATATGACAGAGTTTGAGTCCATGTGCAATACCTATAGTACTAGCATCAAAGAAGGATGGAGAATGGTGGATTTGTATAAATTCTAGAGCCATCAAAAAGATCACCATCAAGTATAGATTTCCCTTGTTGAGAATGGATGACATTATGGATTGTTTGAGTGGAGTTGAGTACTTCACAAAGATAGATTTGAAGAGTGGATATCATCAAATCCAAATTAGAGGAGATGAATGGAAGACAACCTTTAAAACCAAGCAGGGCTTGAATGAGTGGTTAGTCATGCCTTTTGGGCTAACCAATGCATCGGGCACATTTATGCGGCTTATGAATGAGGTATTGAATTTTTTTTTAGGAAAATTTATTATTGTTTATTTGGATGATATTTTGATTTTCAATAAGACGTTGGAGGAGCCTTGATGCATATCTGAAATGTTTTTGAGAAGCTAAGGGAGGAGAAGTTGTTGATTAATTTAAATAAATATAGTTTTATGAAGAGAGAGTTGGTGTATCCAGGATTTTTTGTCTCAGTAGAGGGCCTTAAAATGGATCTAGAGAAGGTGAAAGCTATCATTGAATGGCCTACCCCGAGGAATGTTACAAAGGTAAGATCATGTCATGGTTTAGAAAGTTTTTACATAAAGTTTATTAAGAATTTTAGTAGTATTTGTGCACCTCTAACTAAAGCGATGAGAGGGGATAGAAAAGAGTTTAAGTGGACTATAGGAGCAGCCACAAGTTTTGATATGTTGAAGAAGAAAGTTACAGAGCAACCCATTTTGGTAGTTCCATATTTCAATAAGGTCTTCCAGGTAGATTGTGATGCTAGTGGCATTACCATAGGAGTTGTTTTGTGTCAAGAAGGTAAGCCTGTTGCCTATTTTAGTGAGAAGTTAAATGATGCTAAGAAGAAATATTCTATCTATGATCATCAAGAGTTTTATGCTATAGTTCAAGCTTTGAGAAATGGAGGCACTATTTGTTTCCAAAAGAATTTTTTTTATATACTGATCACCAGGATTTGCAATATCTCAATAGTCAAGGAAAGTTGAATCAAAGGTACTTAAAATTGGTTGATTTTTTGCAGAGTTCTACTTTTGTTCTGAAGCATACAAGTGGAAGGTAAAATAGAGTTGTATATGCCTTGAGTAGAAGGAATTTTTTTTTGATAGAAATGAATATAGAGTTTGTTGGGTTCAATGAACTCAAGATTGTGTATCCTAAAGATGAAGAATTTGTAGAAGCTTGGAAAGCTTGTTTGGAACCTGTTACATTGGATAGGATGAGATGCTTAGATTTATTAATCCAAGATGTGATGTTGTTTAGAGGAAGCCAATTGTGCATTCCAAGGAGTTCTATGAGAGAATATAATCAAGGCGAAGCATAGTGGAGGATTGGCTGGACATTTTGGTTGAGATAAGACCATTGCTCTTGTTAGTGAGAATTATGATTGGCCATAGTTACAACAGGATGTGAATAATTTTGTACAAAGTTGTAGAGTATGTCAAATGGAAAAATGAACAAGTCAGAATACTAGATTATATTAGCCAAAACCTATACCTGAGAGGCCATGGGAGGATATTAGCATGGATTTTGTTCTTGGATTGCCAAGGACACAAAGAGGGCATGATTCCATATTTGTGGTGGTGGATGGATTTTCAAAGATGACACATTTCATTCCATATCATAAGAATAGTGATGTTGTTCATGTTGCAGAGTTGTTTTTTCAGAGAGGTGGTGAGATTACTTGGTCTACCAAATAGTATAGTTTTAGATAGAGACACCAAATTTGTTGGTTATTTCTAGAGGACATTATGGAAGAAGTTGAAGACATATTTGAAGTTCAATTTTGCACACCATCCACATACTATATGGACAAATAAAGGTGCTGAATAGGAGTTTGGGAAACCTATTAAGATGCATAGTTGGAGATAAGCCCAATGAATGGGATTTGATTATACCATAGGTGAAATTTTCTTACAACAATTTTGTCAATATGAGCATTGGTAGATCACCATTCTAGATTATATATGGGAGTAGTACAAGAACTTATTTTGAATTGAGAAAGATGGATAAGTGAGAGAAGAGTAGTACTGAGGTTGAAGATTTTGTTGAGCACCTGAAGAATTTGCATGAAGAGGTGAAGAAACATATCAATAAGATGAACTCACAATATAAGGCTCATGAAGATAAAAAAATGAGGTATAAGGATTTCTTGGTAGGAGATGAATTCATGGTTCAGATGTGAAAGGAAAGCTTTCTAGTTGGTACATGCAACAAGGTAAAGATGAAAAAGTTTGGACCATGCAAGATCTTGAAGAAGCATGATTCAAGAAATGCTTATGAGGTAGAGTTTCCTAGTGGAATAAACATTTCTCTTGTGTTCAACATTGTTGATTTGACAAAGTATCATGAAGGTGACATAAAGGAGGGTTTGATAAATGAATAGTTGAAAATCCCAACACCTACTTCAGAGAAGGAAGAGATAGAAGAAATCCTAGATAGTTGTGTGGGTAGAAGCACAAGAAATAGGAAAAATTTAGAGTACTTGGTGAAATGGAGAGGAAAGCTTGTTGAAAATTCATCATGGTTATCTGAGGCTGAGTTTAACTATCTTAGTTTCCCTCTAACTCCCGAGAAGTGATAGGGTCACTTTTCAAATTACCCTCAGTGTCTGATGTAGGAGCATCCAATAGTATAGGGAAATCTTGCATCACCCAAAAAAAAAATTCTTTATTTTCTTTAGTTGGTTTGAGTTCTATGATGGAACTTGAGGGGTCTAAGACAATTAGGAGTCAAAAATAGTGAAAAATGGGAACTTACTATTTCTCATAGCCAGCATAAACAGGTGCATATGAATGTGAAAATTTACCCCAAGGAGCAGAGCTGAAAAAAATGTCTGGTCATGAAAGAATCACCTCAATACCTTACATGGTTTGGGATAAATTAAACTTTTTGTCCAAAGAAATTTCTCCAATGCAACTTCAAATTCAGATATAAAACTTTAGAGGCCCCAGAATAACTCAAAATTTGGTTGAAACAACCTATAGTGGCTCATGTGATATTGAGCTCATCAAGAGCTTTCTAGTGATATGCAATAATAGCAAATTAGACACCTGGATCAAAAGTTATGGCCCCGTGAAGTTGGTCCTCTAAAAAGTGAATTTTATAAAATTTCTTCCTAGGCTAGAAATCAAATGCTAGGAATTTTTGTGCCAAAACAAAAAGGGGAAATTTGAACTTTCTAGAACAATCTAGGGTAGTTATTGGGGAAAATAAAAATGGCTAAGTGGGGGTTGTAGAAGGTGGCCCTGATAGTGCAAATTATGGCTCTGAATAGTAGTTTTTCTTTCCAGAGTTGATTTTGTTGTAATGAATCAAGCCCATGAGACTATATCATGTAAGATTTTAGTTTGTAATTTCATTTTCTAAAAATAATTGAAAGTGAGTCATTTTTTTGTCTCGCATCTTCTGTGTTGGTATATGTTGTGATTTCTATGGGTATTGGGTGGTGTGGCCCTCTAGTGCAAGAGCACCTTGACACAATTTTATTTTCTAGTGGAAAGTTTGAAAAATTAGTTCAATTTGATGTTTCACCTTGTAATAAGGGTCATTAAAGTAATTTATAATGTATTAAAGTCTTGTCAATGTGAAAATGCAAAATTGTCAACAAATAATGTCAAAATTGCACAACAATGTAAGAGTTGCATAAAACAACAATTAGGGAGTTAAAAAGGTCATTAGGGAGACTAAACATTAGTGGGAAGTTTGAAATCAGTTGGAAACTGATTATTCATGTTGTAATGTCTTTAAAAAGACTCTTTGTACGTTCATAAGCTTGTGGGTGATTGAAAATTTGAAATGGAATAATGGAAAGCACAATTTTTTGTAATTTTCTTCAGAAAATTCATAGTTTCCAGACTTTGTATGGATTTTTACAGCCTCAAATGATAGAATAAATGATTTTAAGTGTTAGAGGAAACAATCAACTTCCATTTCCAATTCGTTTCATGCAGATTGGTTCATTTTTAAAGAAGACATGTTAATTTTTGTAAATACAGTCGAAATTCTGATCTAGGGTAACAGTTTGTAGTAAAATTCATGTTTCTCACAATTTAACCATTGGATTTTACTAAAAATTGGAGAAAATGTCTATACTGATATCCTCTAAAGTATCACTAGAGAGATTGGATTAATTTTTTGATTTGTGAAAGTTATAGGTGACTGTTTTCATGCACATCTGCTTATTTTAACCTAATTTGTAGCAAAGAAGTCCGGACAGCAATCATGTGTTCCAAAACAAGTGCACCTAAAAATGAGATATGTTTTTAATGGCCGAAATGGGTGCTCAAAAAAGTATTTATTTTTTTGAGATTCAATCCGACTTGAAAGTTACACCCGATTTAGTGTTTTGATTCCTTTCAAGCGAAATTTGGGTTTTTGATGCAAATAATTTGTAAATCTGATAAAACAGAGGAATAAGGCTATGTAATTGGTTTATTTCTATAAAAATGATGATATGAAAGATGTATGAGGGTCTGGTTTGAATTTGATACAGGTTTAGAGTCATGTTTTGAAGAATTGGACTTTGTAGCCATGAAGAAATTCAAAGAAATTGAAGTGATTTTGGTAAAGGATTGAATGAGAATTGTTTTAAGTATTGTTGTTTCTTCCTTTGCTCTGCATCACCCTCATCACCCATGTATTGGATATCCTTCTTGGTAAATGCATACTTATCCATGTTTAAATTTAAATTAAATTTCTATAAAGTGTTAGGAGCTTTGTCAATATTTCATAGAAATTCGTCTCAATTCCTTCAAAAGGTCAATCTATCATCAAGGTAAATAAAACATGAAGTGATAAATGAATTGATAATATTAATCATCATTTGCATGAATGTGGCTAGAGTGTTCCTTAAGCTAAAGGGCACAAATAACCCATTGAATAAATATTTCCTTATCTAGAAGGTTGTTCTATAGATGTTTTTAGAATCAATAGGATTTTTATGCTACTCAAACTTAAGATATATTTAGGTAAATAACTTTGTATTATTAAGTTTCTATAGAAAATCCTCAATCCTTAGAAGAGGATAGTGGTTCTCTATAGTGATCTTGCTAAGAGATTTGCAGTTAGTGCACAACCTCCATGTGACATCATTCTTTTGTGGAAGAATAATTTAGCTACTTTATGATGATAAAATTATCCCAATATATTACTTCTCACCTAGTTCATGGATATGTTACTTGAACCCCACATTTTATAGAAATGAATTATGATATAGAGAAGCATTAGGTAAAGGCAGTCTAAGATTTATTTACAAATGGTATTCATTATCACAAAGTGTTTAGTTACTCCTAACTTGGTTGGCCTTGATATGATTGTACTATAGTAGCATACAAATCCAACTTGAGGCTTTGTTAATACTATTGTAGGAGTTGTAATATTTTTTATTGCTACAAGATTCTTCTTATGTTAAAGTCTCACTTTTACAAGCACAAATTTCATGTTAGAACTAACTATCTGTCATACCAATTGGAATTGATTAGTGATTTTTTTGAACTTCCTTCAATATATAGTGTCCCTTGTTACCAATATCTATAAAATTATATTTTCCTATGTGCATGGAAAAGGGGAACCAAAAGGGAGTCAAAATTGGCCACCTTTATTCATATACTTAATAACTTAAACATGAAATTCATTATATAGTCACACTCAAAATTTGAAGATGTGATAAGAACAAGATTAATAGTGGTGATAATTGGTTACAAGACATAATAAATCAGCCAAAATAACCCTAGAGAGAATAACCTGGTCACAATAACCCAAGGAAAAAATAACCCAGGGTCATAATAACCCAAGCCAAAATAACCCATGGTCAGAATAAGCCATGGATAGAATATCCCCATAAGAATATAGAGAAAAGAAAATAAAATTCACTAGCTTGATCTAAAATGACCATGGGTTATTTTGTCCATGGGTTATTTTGACCACGGGTTATTCTGTCCATGGGTTATTTTGACCACGAGTTATTATGTCCATGTGTTATACAACCCTAGGTTATTTTGTCCTTGGGTTATTATAACAAGGTTATTGTGGCTAGGTTTTTATGTCCTGATACTGTGATAATCTAGTTTCTAAAATAATATTATTTTTTAAATGATGGAGGTTAAGAGGGTCGAATAGGGGGAGCATATGAAGTGCTCCTATTTTAGTTAGAAAAATGTAATGTAGTATTAGGTGTGCTCCCCCAAAAATGTTGACTTTTAAAAGGTATTTTGAAAATTCATTTTAGTAAAAAATTAGCTTGCATCACATAGTTTATGTCTACTATATTTATTAATTTTTTAATGATTTTTTTTACTATTTTCAAAGTTGACACATCCTAAAAAATAAAATTTTGAGAATGCTTTCCCCTTAATTTTTTGAAAAAGAATAAAAAATAATTATTTTAACTATGTATAGAATAGGATTTATAATAAAATGTGATATTTTTTAAATTTATATGAGTGGACATAAAATGAGACAAAAAAAATATACATATATTTTCATCAAAACATGATGATGATAGAAAAGGAATTGAAGATGGAAACTTTTTTTTTTTGAATTTTAGAAAAAATACATGGTTAGAAAGGTAATCCAGAGCTAGAAGTTATAATGCCTCTTTTTTCATCAACATAAAAAAATGTAAATTTGATGGAGGGAAAGCTAACATTTAGTTCATTTTCTATATTTTATAGAAATCAAAACTTTATATGTTGACATGTAAGTTGAACACTTTGGATTAGATTACCAAAGAAAATCCAACTAATGGGTGGTAGTTTTTGAAGCAAGACATAACATGAATGTGAACATAATCAGCTCACATTTTTATGCATATAGAAAATAAATAATGGTCTAATAGCATCTAATTTTTTTTAATCTTTTATGACTCACAAAGTATGAGTGCATTATATGCTATTCAGACCAAAAAGTTTGTTTTGGTCACCCATCTTTGTGCACATGCCCATTTCTTTGATTCACTTATAATACCTATCATGGACCTAGGCCTAGTCTACATAAGTTTTTTACCTTGAATTTTGTTATAGTATTGTTGTACTATCCTCTATCTCAAGCTATGCAAGTAGGGTTTTCCTCTTGTAGCATTCTTGTATAGAATAAGTGTTGGAATTATGAAGTGTACACCAAGTTTTCTAGTTGTGTACTACATATGGTCTTAATCCTGTTGTGGTTTCTAATTTTTATTTGGGTGGCATTGAGAACCATTCAGTAGTTTAGATTTTTTCTATAAGGCCTTAGACATTGGCTTGTTATGAAATTTTCAATATTTTATCTTTCTCTTAAGGGTATGTGTAGGATCATGTGGTCCAAACTAGACCCTTAAGTGGCAAAAAAAATTTAGAAAAACAAAGTTAGGCAACTTGACATAAAAAATTTAATAGGTTATTAACATAATTTGAAAAATGTGTAAGAACAAAACTTGTAGGAAATTGAATGGAGTTTCTAAGCTACTACTCTTTTTTTGGAAAAAAGTAAATCTATTTTGCAAAAAAAATGAAATTTCAATGGAGTGGAACTAAATTTTTAGGAAAAAGGTAAGAAATAGGTGTATGTATGACCAACCTAAGAACAAGAAAAAATAGTTTTTTTTTTTTAACTTTCAATAGATGTAGATGACACATGCACAGATGTGCCAAATATTTTTTGTAATTTTTTTGCATGCAAATAATTAGTTATGATTTTTTGGTTACTAGAATTATTAAAATGTGTTTTTCTAACAACCATAACTTGGTCAAAAATTTATGAAATTCATTTTTATTACTTTTATCCTATAGTATGCGAAGCATAGAATGTGATGCATCTTTTAGATTCAAAAGATGTGAAATAGTTTGAAAGTTATAGAATATTTTCAATTACCCTATCAATTGAGACTTTAGTCATAATGTATGTATAAAATCAATAATAATTATTTGGGTATGTGCAGGATCATGATGGGCCAAAAAGTGGCAATATGATGGGTATGTGGCTAATGACTATTTTTTTACCCAAAATTGATGAAATGTAAAGGGTTTTTAAAGGAGATTCTGTAGCTTTCCATTAGTATAAATTACAGTTTACTTTGAATTTAATAAGTAATTATTCATTTTCTATTAAAATTACTTATTTAAAGTCCTGATTGATAGGTTGATTGAAAAACATCTATAGCTTTCAAACAATATCACATTTTTTGAATCCAAGTCACATTCTGTACTTTTGCATACTATAAGTTAAAAAGAAAAATTAATTTCATGAAGTTTTGACCAAGTTAAGGTAATTGAACATATAGGTTTTTATTTTTTAAAGTTGTAACAAAAATTCATAGTGGTATTTACTTGAAAAAAATTACAAAAAATATACATCACAGCCGGGGCAGCGTCCTCTACTTATATAAAATCTTACTTATAAAAAATGCTATCAGTTTATTGTGTAGGGTGATCGGATAGACGCGCTGCTTATTTTTCCTAAGGAGAGATTTGATACCATATTGAAATTTCAAATTTCCGCAAATAGATTTTTTTTTAGAAAAAAAAAACCTATGGATTTAAATACATTCAATTTTCTGATTCTATTCTTACATATTTGGAAATAATATAGATAACTTATTAAGAACACATGTCAAGTTTCCTAACTCTTATTTTTTGAATTTTTTTTGCCATAAGAATTTTTTTCCGGTGATCACTACACGCCCATTTATTGAATTCATAATGAGGTTGAAACATAGAAAAATAGGGTTCATCAAGGTGAATAGATCAAGATGATGAACCACTAATTTTTATTATGAAACATTCAATTATGAGGGCCGAAATGCCAAAATAACAATAAAAAACTAGCCCTGACTGTTATGGAAAATATGAGGGGAGTTTTTAGAGCTCAAAGTGATGTGTACCTTGTTGCAAGATGCCTATTTTTAGGTCACAAAGGACTTATTCACATTTATTGGTGAATGGATCCCTATTAGGGTTCCTGAAACTACTCAATCTAGGCTATTTTCTTTGAAATTTGAACTCTTAGATCCTCAGTTGTTAGCTTCTGAAAACCTATAACAAATTCTCTAGCCTTGATTCCATGTTCTTGCACTATGAATGACAATTTTACAACTTGACAAGTTTGCTTCCAATTTCTTCTCGACTTGATCTACAACCTATAAACCTACAAATACACATTCAAGAGAAGAAAAACTTGTTGATTTTAGTGAATAGGGGTTTTCCTAATTCAAACACCTTGTAGGAAATTAAATCAAATGATCAAATAATGAAATTGAAGCATGAAATAATGGAATGTTGATACCTTGTAAGTTGTCTTGGAAGATAAATCTTCAAACTAACATTTTTTAGCCATGAAGAATGTAGATCTTGATCTTGAATAAGATGTGTAGCAATGCTTACAATGTAGATATTCAATACTACACTAACTATCTTAGGTCAACAACATTCTTGAATGTACTATGCCTTAGACATGGTGGAATGATCTTGAATTGCTGCAATAAACTCTTGATAATATGCCTTAGAATTCCTTTGAAATTCTCTTGAAGCACTCCAATTCTTGAAACCATGAATTCTTATACCTCTTGTAAGCTTGCTAGGATAAATAATGTGAATTAACCCCATATTTATACTAAATCTAGAGATTAACCCCAAAATTCAAATAATTCAAGTTGAAACTAGATATAGAATAGAAAATAATTAGAATACCACTAAAATTGAAAAAAAAAATGGGTGTCCTACTCAAGGAGGACCCATTCACCACTAAAGGTGAATGGTTCTTGGCATAGGTTTCTAGTACCATGCTTTAAAAGGGTTTTATACTAAATCTAGATATTAACCCCAAAATTAAAACAATTCAAGCTAAAACTAGATCTAGAATAGAAAATTATTAGAATCTCACCAAAATTGAATTAAAAAATGGGTGTCCTACTCAAGGAGGACCCATTCACCACTAAAGGTGAATGGATCCTAGTACAAGTTCTAGGACCTTGCTTTGAAAGGGTGAAAAAATGTCAAAAACCCATGTCAAATATGCATAGGGGGGTCCTATGTGGAGATGACCCATTCACCACTAAGGGTGAATGGATCCTAGAACCATTTTTCGTGACCTTAATTTTTTTAAATTTAATGTTATGCAATTTGAATATTGGGTGTTAGGATGGATCCTCATAAGGTTTCATAAATAAGGCTTAAATTTGAATTAAAGGGGCTAATTAAGCTCAATTAACCCCAATTAATTAATGAAACCATAGATAACTATGAAATTGTGTTAGAACACTTTACAACACCCTAAATAGGGTACAAATTAATTACATTTCATTAAAAAGGGACCCAAATTAATGTGAATGTGTACAACACATTACATCACTAAACCTATTTATTGATGTGCGACCAATTCACAAGAGAGAGATAGAAAGGGAGAGACATATGAAAGAGAAAATTGAGAGAGAGAGGCAGTGGGAGGGACTTCAGAGAGAGGGAGAGAGAGAAACCTATGAGGGAGAGATACATGAGAGGGAGGGGGAGAGAGAGTTCAAAGGGAGAGATGGAGAGAGAGGGAGAGACTTGAGAGAGAGTGTGGAGAGGACTCCCTGAGGAGGAGAGATGCAGAGGATAGAGGATAGAAAGCGATATATATATAGAGAGAGAGAGAGAGAGATACCCAAGAGGGAGTAGAGAGAATTAAGAGAGAGATACCAGAGAGAGATAGAGAGACCCAAGAGAGAGAGGGTGGGGGGAGGGAGAGGTGTAAAGAGAGTTATCTACTTGGTGTGGGATGGAAAGACTTGAGAGAGAGAGATGGAGTAGGAGAGACCTAAGAAATAGAGGGAGTGGAAGGGACCCAAGAGAGTTATTTGTTCTTGAAGAGATCTCATCCATGTTGCTTATTTTAATATGAGGTAAAGAATGTAGTTATTGTAATGCATCTCCTTATTTTAATGATGTGTAGATTAGGGCCACAAAGGATGTTGGTAAGATTGTAGGCCTCAATGTCATGGAAAAAATTACTAAGCCAATGGTCACAACTATAACTTTTGGCTTCCATGATGTATTCACTCAAGAAAGAAGCATTCTTATCTTTAGTTTGGGTGGAGGTCCATTCAATGTGTTAGTTCTTTCTATTTGAAAGAGTAATATTGTTGCCAAGGCTGTTAGAGGAGATATGCATTTCGGAGGTCAATATTTTCATAACATAAGGCTTAATTACTATGTTCAAAAGTTCAATACAAAATACAAGTTGGATATCAGTAGTAGTGCTAGAGCTAGAGAGGGAGAAAGTATAAGATATATAATATATAGTATATTATTTTATATATTGTATAGTATAAAATGTATATTATATAATATATACTATATAGAATATATATTAAATATACATAATATATAATATATAATATATTATGATATATTTATTATATATATTAATATATAATACATTTAGTATATATTAATAATACATAATATTGGTTTTATGTGTTATTTGGTTTATAAAATTGAATGCTAACAAATATCCATTCATAATGGATATCTATTATTTATTGTATAAGATTTGGAACTTCCCCTTAATATATAATTTATATACTATATACTATATACTATATAATAAATGCCTTAATAATAATAATATTAATATTACAATAAATGTTGCAAGTATGCATAAGTTTGCTTGTGTTGTCATTAATATCAACATAGTAAAGGATATTGCAAGTTGTGCATGTATAGTTGAGATGTTAATGAGATGTTGTGAGTACATGGAGCTATCTTTATGATGTTGCAAATGAGCTGATATGATGGGTTACCAATTGCTTTTGAGAAAATTAATAAATAAGAGAATTCAGAGTTGTGTGTGTTTAGAATGTGCTTCGATATGTGCTCCAAATTTCTTCTATGTTGATCCTGTGCTTGTGTGAATCTAAGGTGTTATTTATGGGCAAGTTTTGGTGATATCTCCTAGTCTATAGCTTTTGATTTGATAGAGAATGAAAGTTGTGTTCACTGATATATGAACTAGTTTGACAAAGCTATTTGTCTGTGGACTGGGAAAAATGTTTATGCTCCATAGTCCTCCACTGGTTTGTTGAATAGGACTTGTAGATCTAGATGATATCTTTGAATCATTTTCTTGATGTTATGGAAAATATGTTTGTGATCTGGTGCTTTGAAAGTCGAGTTTTAGTATTATTGTGTGTGTTTATAGAATCTAGATAGACTAGTGAGAAGTGTTCCAAGTTTGAAGATTATTGCAGCCAATGCAGATGAGTCTGAAGATATTTGAGATGTGTTAAAGTGATTGATGAAGTGTGTTGTGTGGTCCACATGTTATCTTCTTGATGTGGAAGCTTATACTTCAAATAATTTTTGTTTTCATTAGGTTTGGCCAACTTGGTGTTTACACTTCATACGAAAGATTAAGAATTAATTAAGGAAGTGTGTGATTGATCTGAGATGATGTTTTGGGTCTTGGTTAAGTGTTTATTCTATCCATTCTCATTCCTTTCCACCATGGGAATGTTGAGTTGCTGACCTAATTTGAATTTATGTAATGAAGCATGTGTAGCAAACCTTGGAGAAAGTTTCTAAGGTTGAGGTTGGTATAAATACAAGTTGAGATGTAACGAGTAAATCAATCAATCAAGCCATAGGTTTAGGAAGAATATTTTTCCAGAAGTGAATTGAGGAAACAGTACTTTAATGCACTAGATTCCTGAAAGTAGTGGGTTGGAAATGTCTACAATTCCTTTGATCAGGTTTTAGATGTGTGTAACTTGCAATGTTATATTTTTTTTGTAATATTTTCTTTCTATAGGAAGTGAGCCTCTTTCTAGATAGTGAGTCCTATCTATAGGTAGTGAACCTTATATTTGAGTAGTGAGCCCTTGATAGTGAGCCTCTTTATATTTCATTGTGCTATTACTTTATATTGTGAGCTAATCCTCACTGTTGTTTTTCCCTTATTTGGTTTTCTACATAAAATCTGGTGTCTCTTGTATTGATTTTTCTTTTTGTTATTTGCATTTCACGTTCATACTTTATAATAGAATTAAGTGGTTATGAAGTTAATAAATGTTTCAATATTTGTTTTTGAATTTGGTGATAACTATTTCATCTGTCCCCCCTCTCAGTTGTCTTGTTCCTTTAAAAAATTGGTATCTGAGCTTTGGTTCCTTGGTGAAGAGATTAATTGCTTAAGGTAGATCTGATGGATCTGACTATAATGAATAGAAATTAAAAATGAGAGGTTACATAATCTCTCTTGGTTATAAGACTTGGAAGGCTATTGAGAAGAAGTATGTTGCTTCGGTAAGTGGTCCTACTACTATAGATGAGGTTTCCTCCTATGAGAAGAATGAGAAAGTGAGGTATGCGATTTATAGTGTTTTATCTAAGATTGAGCGAAAAAAAATTATTTCTTTGGGCATTGCTTAGGAAGTTTGGAAGAAGTTGGAAGATATTTATCAAGGAAATGATAGAGTGAAATTGAAAAAGAAGCTGAAAACAAAGAAAAGATATGAAAATATGAAAATGGAAGGAGAAGATATTACAAGCTATTTATAGAGGATTGATCTTGCAACAAATGAAGTAAGGAATCAAGGGGGTGCTCTAATAGATGAGGATATAATAGAGAAGATTTTAATGACCTTACCAAAAAGTTACAGTGATAAGGTATCAGTTATTGAGGAAGTGTATGATCCTAATAATTTTACTAAAGAACAACTATTTGGCACCTTGACTACATTTGAGATGAGGAAGTTTAGAAAGAAAGAGAAGACAAAGTCAACCTTTAAAGCTACAAAGACAAAAGATGATCCTGAGGATGATAGTTCAGATGAGTTGGAAGAAAATTTTACAAGGAACTTGAAGAAAGGTACCAAAAATTACTATGATGCAGTGTTATTTACTAAACCTAAAAGGTGCAAAATAAAAAGAAATGCAAAGGGGAAAACAATACAACACTTTGAGATTAGCCTAAGTTGACTTGAACAATATTAAGATAAACAATAGATTATACCTTGTCCAAGTGATCCTTTTGGTTTTCCCTTTGATGTAGCTTGGATGTGTGCTCCTTGATGGAAAATATATTAAAATGCTATGCAAAGTGATGTGAGTTGGATGTAGAATGCCATGAAAGATGTGGGTGTTTTGATAGATGAATGCAAATGGAGGCAATGCAAGCTTCAAAATGTAACAATGGAGGTTGAATGCAAAATTCTTGAAGTTGAATGCTTGAATTGTGAATGAGTGTTATGAAAATGAGACAACATCTCCCATTTTAAGGGAAGAGTCTCTAGAGGATTCAATTTCTAGGATTTAGCCAACACGGACAAGATGAAGGGCTATGCCGAGTTGAGGACTCACAAGCCCTCACATCTTGCCATGTGGAAGAGTAGGTGTCACAAGGATAGGTGACGTGCAAAGAGGACACGTGAGGTGGAGGTAATTGCAAGTACCTAGGGATTAGGGGAGGTTTCCTCAAAAAGGAAATTCATGTCCCCATATGAGGATGATGGTGACAAGTGAGGAATTTTAGAAAGTCCTCTCTTATCATCATGGGGATAAGAGAAGTTGGGGGAATAAATATGAATTTAAAATTCACATGAATGGGGAGTACCTTGGGTATAAGACAAAGTCCTCATAAAAGAGGTCCTTGTCCCATGTGACTAATGTGACCTATGAGGGAATTTAGAATTTCCCAACAACTTGCATGAGGAAGAGAAAAGCATTGGATGAATAAATGTGAATTTTTAATTCACATGGGGAAGAGGCCAATGCTTAAAAAGGAAAGCACTCATGAAAGGTTGACTTGGAGGACATACCAAATATGGCATGTGATTAGATTAAGGTTGTGCAAAAAGGTGATTAAGAAGACTAATGAATGATTAGAGACAAGTGGCCAAATATGGAGGATGTGATATTAATTCTGATTAAGGGTGTGTACATCCTAATCATGGATTAAATAGACTAATCTAGATTAGAAGAAGATTATGGAGGATGTGACAAGGAGAGAGAAAAGAGAAATTTAAAATTGATTTAAATTAAAAAATGCTAAATGACTAAATTGAATAAATTGATATATTTATTTAATTTAGAGAGGAAAGGATGAACAGTAAAGTATTTAATTGTTAAATTAAGTACTTTAAAAAACTTAGGAAAAGGGGAAATATTAATTAAATAAATCATTTAATTAATATCGATGAAATATGAAATAGACGAATAAAGGGGACAAATTTGACCATGTGGGAGTGGTCAAATTTGGATGTCTACAAGTACAAAGGTATGTTACCTTTTAAATGTTTCAGTTGTGGCAATATGGGTCATTATGCTTCAAGATGTCCAAATAGAGTTGTACATAAGAAGAACATAGATAATAATAAAGATAGAAAGGATAATAAGTACAAGAATTTGTATTATGTCAGAGAAGATGCTCAAATTTATGATTATGAATCTAATTTTTAGGATAATGATGATAAATTCTTGTTTCTACCTTTAGAGAATAAATCTATTCTTGCTAACTATAGAAGATGTGCAATTGAAAGTGGTTTAGAGAGCAAGAAGGATGAGAAGGAAGGTACTTTGGTTATTGCATTTCATCCTAGATAAGAAGAAGACTATTGGGTGATTGATAGTGGCTATTCTTTAATCACATGACCAGAGATAAAAGTAAGTTCACTATGCTAGAAAAATATGATGGTGGTTAGCTATGTTTGGAGATGATTCTGGAGGAAAGATTGTTGGGAAAGGAAGAATTAGTTTTGATGGTAAGCACAACATTGATGATGTCTATTATGTTAAGGAATTAAGGAATAATCTTTTGAGTGCTAGAAAAATGTGTAGAAAGGTTTCAAACTTGTGGTTTAGGATAACACCCGTGAGATTGGAAAAGGGTCTGGAACTGCGGTTGTAGTAGGAAGAAGAACACATTGAAATATTTATCAACTTAAGGGTGTTGATGGTTAGTGCCTTGTATCTCAAGTCAATGAAAGTTGTCTATGGAACTAGAGGATGGGACATGTAAACTTTGATAATTTGATTAGAATATGTTCAAGAGAGGTTGTTTGAGATCTTCCTAAGATTACAAAGCCTAGTACTATGTGCAAGAGTTGTGAGCTAGGAAATAAAACTAGAAGTAGTTTTAAAGAAAAAGATCAGTTAGCTACGCGAATGCTAGAATTGGTTCATACTAACCTCTATGGCCCTACAAGAAAAATAATTTTAAATGGTGATAGGTATTTCATGCTCTTTGTTGATGATTATCTTAGAATGACATGGGTTACATTTCTTAGAGAGAAGAATCAAGCTTTGGATAGATTTAAAGTATTCAAGGCAAGGGTACAGAATGAAATAAACTTGAGAATTAAATGTTTAAGGTCTAATAGAGGTGGATAATTCACTTCTAGTTAGTTTAACATATTTTGTGAAGAGCATGGCATAAAGAGACAATTTTCTACTCCTAGAACTCCACAACAAAATAGAGTGGTTGAGAGAAAGAATTGGTCTATTCAGGAAGCTACTAAAACAATGATGAAATAAGAAAATGTACCTGATGTATACTTGAGAGATACAATTCATACCATTATTTACATTCTTAACTGAGTTTAGATTAGAGGTAACAACACTAAGACTCCTTATCAGTTGTGGAATGGTAAGATTCCTATTGTGAAGTATTTTAAGGTGTTTGGAAGAAAGTGTTTCATTAAAAGAGATGATGAGAACCTTGGGAAGTTTGATGATAGATGTGATGAAGGCATTTTCCTTGGGTATTCAACTAGTAGAGAAGTATGTAGATGCTTCACTAAGAGATTGAGGAAGATAGTTGAAAGTGAAAATGTGAAGGTTGATGAGGATATGAACAAACCAATTGAGATAAGTGAAGTTGAACAAGATGATTCTATTTTCAAACCTATACCAGAAGAGAATAAAGAGGAAGAAGAACAAATTGAGGAAGAGGAAGAGATTCTGGAACCTACTCCTAAGACTCCTAAGTATGTAAAGAAGAATCATCCTGAAGACCAGATAATTGGAGATAAGATTGAGGGTGTGAAGATGAGAACCAAAGTGGTGGCAAGTGAGATAAATCTATGTTTACTTTCAAAGATAGAACCTAAGTCTATGAGTGAAGCATGCAAAGATGAGAGTTGGGTAAGATGTATGAAAGAAGAATTGTAGCAGATAGAAAAGAATTGGACATCGGAACTGGTTCCTAGACTAGCAAATAGGAATGTAATTGGTACTAAGTGGGTGTTTAGAAATAAATTGAATGAGAATGGTGAAGTTGTGAGAAACAAAGCAAGACTTGTATGTAAAGGTTATTCACAAGTTGAAGGCATAGAATTTGAAGAGACATTTTCCCTAGTGGCAAGAATGGAGGCAATTCAAATGTTCTTGGAATTTCCTACTTATAAAGATTTCAAGGTATATCAGATGGATGCCAAGTCTATTTTCTAAATGGAGAATTGGAAGAAGTGTACATGGAACAACCAAAGGGGTTTCAGCTATTGAATAAACTAGATTTAGTCTATAAGTTGAAGAAGCAATTGTATGGATTGTGTTGGTGTAATTAAAAGTGTTGTGCCTTGTTGTAGGTCATGATTACACCCTAGTTAAGTTTACTTAGGGACCAAATAGGAGGTAGTTGGAGCATATCACATCGAACTTTCATGGAGATATCATGTGACTACCTCTCCACCTTTTGTGGGTGATTATCACATTATCACTTTTCCACTTTAGGTGGAGTGATAGCTTTTCATAGTTGTATCATGTCATAAGATTACAAAACTTGTCATAATCTTATGCCCTTCTATGTTCTCACTTTGGCTATATAAACAAGGAGTCTCCTATGTACTTTTGCACATTCTATTTTACATCATTGGCAAAATATAGTTTATTCTTATCATATTGTTTTTATCTTCTTATGCTTGTGCTTTCTATTAGGCCTCTAGATCTTGGGTGGCTATCTTCATAGCCAATTCTTACATGGTATCAGAGCTATTGGAGTGCCTTTAGTTAGCCTTTTGGGGAGATATTGAGTGAAATCTTGCATTTTCTTAATAAAAATACTAGATTATAGGGGAGTTTCCATTTTTGGCCTTGTATTGTAGGTGCATTTTGGGAGCATGTTGCATTAGATCCAAGATCACCATTGCATCTAGATTGTTTGAGATAATTAGATTTTCCTTTTGTTTCATACCAGTTGGACATTAGAGGCCAAATCTACAAAGGTTTGAAGATTAGAGGTGGTTGCCAAATCTAGGAGTTAACTACCATTTCAGAGCATTTTCAGCCAAAAAGGACATCACCATCACATTCAGAAGGGCCAAAAGCCCCTAAATCGACTACCAAATCATCAAATTTGGACAAAGTTGTCCGCTAAGGAAATTTTTTTGCTAGTCGAGCCATACAACCCAACCATAATTATAGGGTACAAATTGATTTTTCAAAAAAAGATATTAAATTTATTCTATTTTTTTTGTAAAAATAAAATAAAAAAATATTTCTTGTTGTCAAAAGTTTATTTGAATTTTTTTTAATAAAAAAAGGGTAGCAAATTCTGCATACCCTGTTGTACATAGGGTACTGTAGACTTGTTGGTGACAAGTACCCATAGGTACCATGGTACTCACCTAGCTTCATGCAGGCCCTACATTATAATCAATTGAAATTCAATAAAAAAACCGACAATCTCTTCTAACCGATTGACATCTTCATTCTCATCAGTGGCCCACATTCTTAAATTCAAGTGGTCAACACAATCTATCTGGTTGAAGAATAATATTCCTAGAATATTATGATGACTATTTAAATAATATTCTATGATCAGAAAGGAATATTCCGACGGGGTCAAGTGACAAGTGTGGTGGCAGGAACACCATCAATTTTAACATAGTGCAACTTGTGACGACTAGATGGGCATAAAATTTAACATAGTGAATTTTTGTTGTCAGTACTGCATCAACAACTTTATGAAAATTGGTAGATCCCTTCTCATTTGTGTTTTTGATTTTGTAGTTCATCTTCAGAGGCTCATATCTCGACCATTTTGAGGCCTTTTTTGGTGCAATTTTTTTTGATTTGGGATAATTTTTTGCACTCTATATGTTGGTGCAATAGGTTTTTCAATTTGATGAACAAATTTTCTAGAAGATTATATTTTTCATAGGTGTTGCTGAGTTGTCACCATTTTTACAAGTTCTAGGGCTCCGTTTAGGCTCATACGAACTCCTTTTTAGGTGTATTTTTTTTTTGAAAGTGCATGATTTTTTCTAAGCTTCACAATGGTGCAATCAATTTGTAGTGATTGTTATAAGAAATTTTACTTTCAACATATGGTCTATTTTGGTCTATTTTGGCATTTGTATAGTTAAGATCTTAGTTTGGTCTTTTGTATCAGTCATTTGAGTCTATTGTAGCCTAGTAAAGGTAGTTTTAAAACATTGAAAATCAAAAACCCACTTTGCTTGGCTTGCAAGTGGCCATTGTACATGCACTAAGTATAAAGTTCCAAATCATCTTTTTGGGGGGATTCTTGATTGGGTTAATTTGGGGGGTGTCTTGTGTGATTGTGCCCCTCTCTCTATATTCTTCTATTTCTTTTATTTTTTTGCTATGGGTTCTCCTAAGTTTCCTTTGTTAGCTCCACATAACTATTCTTCTTCGAAAATTGATGCTTGAAGTAAGTTAATGGAAAAAATATTAACTCATCATATTGATGGAATTTTTGTTGCACCATCTGATCCTAAATTTGTTCCTATTCCTTATATGGATTGGCTCACTAAAAATACTATGGCTCTTTGAACTTTGAGGAAATATGTATCAAAAGATCTCATCTTTCAAATTTAAAAGTGTAAAATAATTAAAGATTGGGAAAAGTTTGGTCAATTGGATGACCAAGTTGATGAGATTAGAGGTTATCAGCTTGATAATGATGTCACAATGTTAGATCCCAAGAATTTTGATACAATCCAAGACTATGCCACTAAGACAGATGAGCTAAAATCACAACTTAAGGATAGTGGCATTGGAAAAAAGGATGTACAATTGGTCTACAATTTGTTGGGAAAGATTCCATCAAAATATTCAACATTTTTTTCTAGCTTCCAAACCCATCACTTGATAGTGGGTAGTTCTTTCACTATGCCATCATTTGATGCATTCACAAAAATATTGATGCTAGAGAAAGCAAAGTTGATAAACATGGGGGTTCTCAAGTCTTCAAATTCAAAAGCTTTGATGGCTAATCAAGGGAATCAAGGGACTCAAGGAGAGGGTTCCAACAAGAAGCAAAATAGCTCTAAGACAAAGACACAAAAAGATAAAGCACAATCATCCTCTCCACAACAAGGGAATTATTCATCTTCTCCCAAGAAGGGAAATTCAAGTAATAAGGAGTGAACAACTTGTTCATATTACAAGAGATTTGGTCATGATGAGTATCATTTCCACACTAAGAAAATTGATGAGTTGAAAAACATCATCAAGAAGAACATCAATTTTCCATCTTCCTACAAGAAGAAGGATTCATCTCCTTCCACTTCATCACAATCAAAAGGAAAAATGAAAGCATTTATGGCTACTACAGGTTCTTCAAAGCAATGGATACTTGACTCAGGTTCCACATATCATATGGGTTCTACAAGGGAGCAATTTCTTCTTTGGAGCCATCTAAGGTACCCTCACATCTTCATAGGAGATGATACTCAAGTGGAAGTTGAAGGAGAAAATATTTGGTTGTCATGGATGATGGAACATTTGAAATGTTCTCTATGTTCCACTAACGAGCACCAATCTTCTTTCAATCTACCAAATCACTCACTTGGAGATGGCAAGAAAGTTGAGTTTGTACGGAATTTAGTTGTGGTCCAAAGACAGGATGATGCCTTGGTTATAGTGGGACAATCCCAATCACAACACACCAAATTTACTCATCCTCCCACTTTGTGCCTAGTATCCTTCTACAACCTTGCTCACTCATTCAAATTAAGAAAGTAAGCTATGGATTTAGTGGTTTGGACATCTCAATTACTGCTATCGCTAATATCTTATCTCCAAGGATATGGTAGTAAGATTCTCAAATCATCTTTTTAGAAGGTTTATGTTGGAGTTGTTCCATGGGTAAGCATCCGAGAAGAAGTTTGATAAAGGGAAGTCTTGGAGAGATTTGGAAATTTCTTCAATTGGTTCACAATAATGTAGTAGGTCCATTTCAAGTGCCATCATTTAGCAAAGCTTGCTATGTCCTCACCTTCATTGATGAATACTCCCACGCTTCACGTAGGTCTATTTTTCTTGTTCACAAGAGTGAAGTATTTTAAATATTTCTAGCCTTCAAGGCTCATGTGTTGGTAATCAAGGAAGAGTCAAGATTCTCCACACATAAAATGGAAGGGAGTATGTGAAGAGTAGACTTGAGGAATTTTGTACTCTTGAGGGGATTGATCTTTAGCATTCAGTTGCCTACACTCTACAATAGAATGGTGTTTCTTAAAGGAAGAATAAGACCCTTAAGGAGATGGCTAGATGCATGATTAATTTTCATTCTCTTAGTCCTCAATATTGGGGAAGAAGATATCAGTTGTGCCACACACATCCAAAATTAGGTTCACCATAAGGCATTGAAGGGTATGACTTGTTTTGAGGCTTGGTATGGTAGAAAACTGATTGTGAGACAGTTTAGAGTTTTTGGTTGTCTACCTTGGGAACAAATACCTCTAGAGAAGTGCAAGGCATTAGAACCTTAGACTAGGCCTTGCATCTTTGTTGGATATCTTGAAAGTGTTAAGGCATATAGACTTTTGGATCGAGAGACACATGAGCTATTCATTGAGAGGATTTTTCACTTTGAGGAAATATCTCTTAGCTTGGCCTCTAATCCTCCTCTTCCTTCCTCCATAGTGGAAAGTGATGATAGTGACTCAAATGGTGATTCTTCCTCAACTTCGACTCGAAGGATCACACCTTCAAAGGGTCAACTTATAGTTGAGGATCCTTGTCCTTCATCTCCTACTAGACCTCATTGGGAATGATAGACTCTTGAGTTAGCAAGTTCTCTTGTTGGGGATCCTTTAGATACTCAAAGGAATAAGTCAAAACATCAATATTTTCCACATGCTTTTATTTATAGTGCTTCTAATCCACAATCCTTCAAGGAAGCATCAAGAGTTCTAGAGTGGGATTCAGTAATGGAGGAAGAGTATAGTTCCTTGATGAGGAACCACACATAGGATTTAGTTCCACTCCCTAAGGGGAGAAAGATGGTTTAGTGTAAGTGGATTTATCAGACCAAGTATGTAGCAAATGAAAGTGTGGATAAATACAAGGCTCAACTTGTGATGAAAGGTTTCTCATAGGTTCTAGGTGTTGATTATATAAAGAAATTTACACCCATTACTAAGATGAACTCCATTTGCTTGATACTTGCTATTGTTGTAGCGCATGGTTGGGTTGTACATCAGATGGATGTGAAGAGTGCATTTCTTCATGGGGATGTTCATGAGGAGATTTACATGGAGCAGCCACAGGGATTCATACATGATTATTCTTTGGTTTTATAATTGAGGAAGTCTATCTATGGCCTCAAAAAATAGGCCCCTAGGGTTTGGTATGCCAAGATGGATTCCTTTCTTCTCTCAATAGAATTCACTAGGCATCATTCAAATATGAATGTCTGAATTTTGCAACAAGATGACTCTCATTTTCTACTTGTGCTCTATGTTGATGACTTAATCATTATAGGGAGGGCCTCATCCATCATTGGTAGTGTTAAATCTGCTTTGCAGGACAATTTTTCTATGACTAACTTGGGCCTTTTGCACTATTTTCTTGGGATTGAGATCACACAGTCAACTTTTTGGATCTCTCTTTCTTAGCCCAAGTATTCTCTTGATCTTGTAGCTCAGTTTCACATGGATGATTGTAAGCCCACTCTGACTCCCTTTCTTTTAGGAGTCAAGCTTGAGGCTAAGTGTTCTACTCCACTTGTTGTTGCCACTTTGTATTGTCAACTTGTTGGGAGTCTCATCTACTTGACTCACACATGTTTTGATATCTCCTTTGTAGTTGACATGATTTCATGCTTTATGTAGAAACCACATGAGCTTCATTGGAAAGGAATCAAACATATATTGCATTACATACAGGGTACACATCATCATGGGATTCACTATGCCATAGGTATAGGACTTACCTTGGTGGGATATACAAATTCTGATTGGGTTGGTGATCTTGATGATCGTAAGTCCACTTCTTGCAACAACTTTCATCTTGGTTCTGGCCCCATTTGTTGGTAGAGTAAGAAGCATCCTGCTATTGCTCTTTCTTCAACTGAGATTGAGTGTCAAGGGGTTGTTAATGCCACTATTGAGGCTATTTGGCTTCAAAATATTCTCACTGAGTTTGGTTTCACTATTCCATGTCCTACAGTCATTCATTATGACAATCAAAGTGCCATCCAACTCTTGAAGAATATGGTTCACCATCAAAGGACCAAACACATCAAGATTCGTATGCACTACATCAGGGAGCTAATACAAGAGCATGCCATTGATTTGTAGTATTGTCCTAAAACACAACAAGTTGCATATATCTTCACCAAACCCTTCATTGAGAGTATATATCATCATTTGTGAGCTCTCTTGGGGACGCGAGGTGTTTCATTTGAGGTGATCACTTGACCTTCATTCTCTCTTTTGGGGGGAGGGATTTTTCGTCACTTGAGGTTTTTCCCTTATCATCTTTTTGAGAGCCTTTTTTTCTTGTTTTTTATCTCTATTTTTGGGGTGAGTTTTCCCCCACGCAGTTTTCTCCCTTTCTTTGTTTTACGCAAGATTGCATTGTATTTATACATGGGTACCTAACATGGCCTAGTAGTTGGGATCCATTCTTGCATTGTTTGCTTTTGTGTACATTCTCCTTAAGTTGCACTTAATGGGGGGTGTTGGTGTAGTTAAAAGTGGTGTACCTTGTCTTGGGTATGTGCAGGATCATCATGGAAAAAACAAGCCCTTAAGTGGCAAAAATTTTAGAAAAATCAGAATTAGGCAACTTGACATTAAAATTTGAACAAGTTATCTATATTATTTCAAAAATACGTAAGAATAGAATCTATAGAAAATTGAATGTAGTTTCTAAACTACTAGGTTTATTTTAAAAAAATAAAATATATTTGGTGAAAATTTGAAATTTCAATGTAGTAGTACTTAAATTTCGGGGAAAAAATAAGAAGTAGGTGTTTGTTTGACCACCCTAACCAAAATAAAATGATAATATTTCTTATAAGCTTTTAGATATAAGTAGAGGACTCATGTCCTGATGTGATGCATATTTTTTGTAATTTTTTTCCTAGTAAATAATTAATTATGATTTTTTTATTACAAATTTTTATTAATATAAAAAATCGTATGTTTGACCACCTTAACTTGGTAAAAAATTCATGAAATTCAACTTTCTTTTTTAGTTCTATAGTATACGAAGCATAGAATGTGACACATGTTTCAGATTCAAAAAATGTGATATTGTTTGAAAGCTATAGATGTTTTTCAATCATCCTATCAATTAGGACTTTACTCGTAATTCAAATAGAAAATGAATAATAATAATTTATTAAATTCAAAGTAAAGCATAATTTATATTGGTCAAAAGCTAAGAATATCCTTTAAAAAATCTTTTTGTTTCATCAATTTTGGGTGAAAAGAGGTCGTCAACCACATACCCTACAAATACCCATAATAGGCATGCACATACCCTCCTAGGTCATGATTACACCTTAGTTAAGTTTACTTAGGGACCACATAGGAGGTAGTTGGGGTATTTCCACTTTTGGTGGACTTATCATGTTATTAATTTATCACATCCGCCTTTCATGGACATATCATGTGATCACCTCTCTACCTTTTGTGGGTGATCCACCATTTATGGTGATTATCACATTATCACTTTTATACTTTGGGTGGAGTGATTTCTTTTCATAGTTGTATCATGTCATAAGATTATGAAAATTGTTATAATCTTATGCCCTTCTATGTTCTCATCTTGACTATATAACCAAGTGGTCTCCTATGTACTTTTGCACATTCTATTTTGCATCATTGAAAAAATATAATTTATTCTTGTCATATTGTTTCTATCTCTCTTATGCTCGTGCTTTCTATTAGGCCTCTAGATCTTGGATGGCTATGTTCATAGTCAATTCTTACAGATTGAAACAAGCTCCCAAAGATTGGTATGCAATATTGGATAGATATCTAATAGAGAAATTTTTTAACATGGGCTCCATAGACAACAATCTTTATTTCAAGATTGAAAGTAACATAATGTTGATAGTAGTTGTGTATGTGGATGATATCACCTTTGGAGGAAATGAAAGTACGTGTAAGATGTTTGCAGAAGATATGGTAAAAGAATTTGAATATGATTGGTGAGTTAAATTTCTTTCTTGGATTACAAATGAATGAAACTGATAAAGGGATATTCATTTCACAATCTAAGTATGTCAAAGAGTTGTTGAAGATGTTTGGAATTGATGACTCCAAATTGGTTTGTACACCTATGGTGACTAGATGCAAGCTGAGTAAAGATGATGAATCTACTAAGTTTGATCAGAGCATGTACATATCCATGATTGGTGTATTTTTGTATCTTACTGCTATAAGACTAGATATCATGCATGTAGTATGTTTGGTTGCTAGATTTCAAGAATAACCAAAGGAAACACATGTTACAATTGTAAAGATGATATTTAGATATCTTAAGGGCACACTGGATTATGGCTTGTGATATCCTAAGGATAGTGATTTCACTTTGAATGCTTACATTGATGCAAATTGGGTTGGTTGTGTTGATGACTGGAAGAGTACAATTGGTGGCAATTTCTTTCTTGGTGGAAGATTGGTTTCATGGCTTAGCAAGAAATAGGATTTTGTTTCTTTATCCACTTTAGAAGCTGAGTATATTGCTATAGCATCTTGTTCTACTCAAGTTTTGTTGATGAAGCAAACATTGAAGGACACTGGAGTGATATGTGATGAGGGTATACCTATCTTCTATGATAATACAATTGCTATAAATATTTCAAAGAATCTGGTAATGCATTCAAGGAAAAAACATATATCTATCAGATATCATTTCGTGAGAGAAAAAGTATTGGAGAATAAAGGTAAATTGGAGTATGTGCCTACAATTGAATAGATTGTAGACATATTTACTAAGGATCTTCTGAAGGATACTTTTGAGTATCTCAGGGAGAAGTTTGGGGTCATTGGCCCTCCTTCTTTGAACTAGGTTCACATGGAGGTGCATTAGTCTAGTGGATCTATAGATTCTTCATTTATCTAGACTGATGGATGGGTCTACTCCATAGGGGGAGTAGAAATTTTCATTGTTTCGATATGAGTTGTATGGGTGCACTCCTAAGGGGGACTGATCAAAATTTGTTTTCTTTTCCATTGATGTCAAAGAGGGAGAGAGAGTGAGTGTCATGTGAAAAATAGTAAAAGTGAGAGAAAAAGAAGAAGTTGAAAGGAAGAGAGAATATTGAGAATGTGTCTTTGATGGTTTTTCACATCAAGTTTTCCCATCAATAACAAAAGGGGAGATTTTTGCATGTATGCATAAGTTTGGTTGTGTTTTCATTGATGTTGTCATTAATGTCAACACAATAAAGGATATTTTAGGTTGTGCATGTATAGTTGAGATGGTGATGAGATGTTGTGAGTACATGGAGCTATCTTTATGATGCTGCAAATGAGTTGATATGATGGGTTACCAAGTTCTTTTGAGAAAATTAATAAATAAGAGAAGTTAGAGTTGTTCCAGTATGTGCTCCAAATTTATTCTATGTTGATTCTATGCTTGTGCTAATCTGAGGTACTGTTTATGGGAATGTGTTTGTGATAACTCTTGGTTTGATAGAGAATGGAAGTTGTGTTCACTAGTATATGAATCAGTTTGACAAAGATGTTTGTCTATGGACTAGGAGAAATGATTATTCTCTATAATCCTCTGCTAGTTTGCTTCAGGTCGTACAAGTCTAGAAGATGTCTTGGAATGGTGTTATCTATGTTTGGAAAAGATGCTCATGGCTTTGTGCTCCAAAATTTGAGTTTCACTATTGTTGTGTGTGTTTATACAGTTCAAATAGACTGGTGAGAAGTGTTTTGAGTTTGAAGATTATTGCAGCTAATGTGGAAGAGTTTGAAGGTATATGCGATGTGTTACAGCGATTGATGAAGTGCATTGTTAGTTTCAAATGTTATCTTCTTGATGTGGAAGCATGTACTTCAAATTTCATTTGTGTTTTCATTAGGTTTGGCCAACTTGGTGTTTACACTTCATGTACGAAAGATTAAGAATTAATTAAGGAAGCATGTGATTAATCTAAGATGATGTTTTGGGTCTTGGTTAAGTGTTCATTTAGTTCACTCTCATTCCTTTCCACCACAGGAAAGTTGAGTTGTCGACCTAATTTGAATTTATGAAATGAAGTGTGTGTAGCTGACCTAGGAGAAAGTTTATAAGGCTGAAGTTGGTATAAATACAAGTCAAGATGTAATGAATAAATCAATCAATCAAGCCACAAGTTTGAGAAGCAGAGTTGTGTGAAAGTGAATTGAGGAAGCAATACTTTAATGTGTTAGATTCCTAAAAGTAGTGAGCTAATGGTGTCTATAATTCCTTTTGATCAGGCTATAGATGTGTGTAACTTGCAGTGGTGGATTTTTCTATAATCTTTTCTTTCTATAGGTAGTGAGCCTCTTTCTAAATAGTGAGTCCTATATGTAGGAAGCGAGCCTTGTATTCGGGTAGTGAGCCTCTCTGTACTCAATTTTTCTATTACTATATATTGTGAGCTAATCCTCATCATGGTTTTTTCCTTATTAGGTTTTCCATGTAAAATTTGGTGTCTCTTGTGCTAATTTTTCTTTCTATTATTTTCATTTCATGTTCATACTTAATAGCAAAATTAAGTGGTTATGAATTTGATAAGTGTTTGAAGTTTTGTGTTTGAATTTGGTGATAATTGATTCACCCCCCTCTTAGTTGTCTTGTTCCTTTCAACAATAAATATATTATATAAATATATAATATATTGATTTAATATATTAATACAAAATATAAAATATATTATAGATAGGTTTGAAAGGGATAGAGGGAAAGAGATACCTAAGACAAAGAGGGGTTTTGAGACTAGATACCATAGAGAGAGACCTAATAGGGAAAGAGATCAACAAGAGAGACTTGAGAGAGAGTGGGAGAGAGATAATGAGAGGGAGATGGAGAGTGAGGGAGAGAATGAAAAATACCTAAGAGGGATATGGAGAGTGAGAGAGACTTGATAGAGATACCTTAGAGAGAGAGGAGGAGTGGGAGGGACCAAAGAGAGGGAGAATGGGAGAGAGAGGAAGTGAGGGAGAGAGAGGGAGAGGGAGGGAGAGAGAGGGAGGGAGAGATGGACTCAAAGACATATGAGAGAGAGTGGGACCGAGAGAGGGGAGAGAGACCGAGATGGAGGGGGAGGTGAGAGGGAGAGATGAGAGAAAGACTCTGGTGGAAGGAAGGGAGAGAGAAGAGAGGAGACGGAGAGATGGAGGGATGGAGGGAAGAGAGGGAGGGAGAGGGAGGATGGAGGGAAGAGGAGAGGGAGGAGGAGGAATGAGGAGCTAGAGAGAGAGAGAGAGAGGAGAGAGAGAGAGAGAGAGAGAGAGAGAGTGAGATAGATAGAGAGAGAGAGAGAGAGTGGGAAGGACCTAAGAGAGAGAGATAATGTTGTTGAAAATGTTATTAAAAATGAAATTGTTATTGAAAATTAAAATGTCATTGAAAATGTTGAAAATATTGAAAAAATAAAATGTTAATAACATTAAATTTGAAAATGTTGAAAATGAACCTTATGTAAAACCTAATTACATGATAACTCATAAATGTTTTCTTGAAATATATGAGAACATAATAGATAATTTTCATGGAAAGAGGTCACCACAAATGGTTCAATTGTGGGCTACCAATATGTTCAATCAATACTTTTCTAATAAGACATTAACTGAACAATGTCAAATTTTTGTGCAATTGCTAAAGTGTTACAAAATGATACCATTATTAAGATAAAATGGATGCTCATAGAGTGATGACAACCTCACTAGTAAGACATCATTTGAGAAAGGCTCATTTAATGAGACAAACTTTTATTGATTTAAATCTAAGTCATAAAACATTCAATAGAGCACTCTCAAGAAGAGGAAGAATCAATAGTCCTTTTCAAAATGATACATGGGATTTTAGTGGGATGATTACATATGTTGATAAGAAGCTAATTGATAAGGTAAAGATGCAACATGAACAATTTGGAACTATCACCCTAAAGTATCACCAAATGTAAAAGGATGTTTTAAAGATACAAATTGGTAATCAAGATCTCACAATGCATCCTAAACATTTTTTGGAATGTAGCCAAACAATTTTTTCAAGAACATCCACATTTGTAAATATCACACAGGGCTTTTGAGTCTTGCAAGCCATTTTATTATATATCTATTAATGTTCATAATACATGTTGTGAATACAATGTTGAGTTTTCAATGTATCATGAATTTTTATGCCATATTTGTTGTACTATTCATACTAATGAAATGTTGTAGGAGTGTCATGCAATGCAACTTCCCAAGTTATCCAAGGATTTTCTAGATTCATTTTTATATGTTAGAGGTGATGATTGGTTATTTAATAGAAATCATTGTTTCAATGAAATGTGTTTGCAATGTGGTGGTTTATCAAAGTTTGTAACATGCTTAAATCATACGGGTAGTGAACATGATTTTGGTATAACAAGATTGTTGAGAATAAAAGGTTTAAGATAGTCAAATTCATATTGAAGAGTGGAGGTGAAGGTTTTAGATGTGAGTTGGTTACAAGAGATGTAAGTGTTGCTGATTTTATTTTTCATTTTAAGATAAAATTATTCTATAAGTATGCAAGGCATAGCCATAAGTTGCAGTGGTCATATCAATAATTCAAGATGTGTAAGGAATCATTCCCGATTGGAACTATTATGTTTGTAGTTTATTTTTCTAAAAATTACACATTGCAACCATAGAATGAAGTACAATCATAATATTATAATTCTATTCAAATTGCTATTTTTTTCCACATAACATATAGACATACCCCTAATGCTACATAAGAGGACAAGAAGATAATCAAGGAGTACCATTTTTAAATGAGTGATGATATATATCATTCACTTGAGTTTGTGCAATATTGTTTTGAAAACATTTTTGAGTTCTTGTAGGAAAAAGGTATTGCAATGGGTCAACATCTCATTTGGCCAGATAACTACATAGAACAATTTGATAATGCTCACATATTTTATTGGTTGAGAAGGATGCATATAGAGAGGGGTGTACCACATATTTTCAATTTTTTGAAGTTGGGAATGGAAAGGGCAAGCATGATGGTGTAGGTACATGTGTGAAGAGAGCTCTAGTTAAGGAAAAAATATAGATAAAAGGTGGTGCAACATTCAGTGATGCACATTCTATTGTTGATTGGTGTACTTATGCATTATCACAAGGAGGGACACTTGATTCACAAGTATGTAGGTTCTTTTGGTTTGTTGAGAAGGGAACAGTGGGAGACAAATTGGAATGCCAAACAATTAGATATTCTTCAAAGATGCATTCATTTCAAAGCTCAAATGTGGGTGCATGGACCATATGGACATGAGAGTTGGATTGCATTTTCTAGAATTGTATTCAGTGTGATTGGGATCAATGGGATTCAAGTGAGTGGGTAGATACATGGATTCCAAAGTATCTAACCCATTTATCTATAGCACAATCCTCTTTAGAAGATGAAATGGAAAGTTCACTTGGCTACAATCATATTTCAAATCTTGTATAGCTAGGACATGTCTATGTAATTGTAGCACCACAAGGGAATGAAGAGGAATCAACCAACTCATTGGCATGATGTGTACAAGGAAAGAAAAATCTAACACAACCGATCTGACAAATGATGATGGGTTCATGTATCCTACAAGTTCAGTTGTTGCTTCTAGAACTTTGTTACATTACCATTTCATCATCATTTAGGTTGTTTAGAATAATATATATTTTTTATTCTAAGCATCTTTTCTAGTTTTCATTACCATTCATCATCATTTAGGTTGTTTAGAATAATATATAGATTTATTATTAATAAAATAATAATGATCCTACTAGTTCATTTGTTGTTTCCGAAACTTGGCTGTGAACATATATGATTAGAAAGAATGGCATACCTACATTTGAAGACTATGAGAAACAAAAAACCATTCTCATTTATTTTCACCTTGTTATAGCAATAAATTTTAAGTATTGAGACATTATCCTAGACCAAAAACAAAGGAACTATGGAAAATTAGTAGTGTTGATCATGAAGCATTACTTGATACTCTAAAGGTAAGAGATGACCCTTTAGGCACACTTGAGTAGTGGATCATTTGTTGTATGGGAAAGGTAGAATATTTTTCATCTTATTTTGATTAATTTTCATAATAATTAAATTTATTAATCTGCTAAGGTTCATTATTTAGATTGTTTAAAATAATATAGATTTTTTATTCTTGTTTTCATTATCATTCCATCATCTTTTAGATTGTTTAGAATAGTATAGATTGTTATTCTAAGAATTTTTTCTATTGTAATCATATAGATTTGTCATTCTAAGTATATTGCAATGTTTGTGGCATGATGGAACATGGATTTGTTGCAACAATAGCTAGCTCTGATCTTTTGGAAAAGGTATACAAAAAATTAGTAAATTTGACATTATATTTTCTCTTCTATGGTCTATTGTTGAAATTTTTTATGATTCTTGTAAGTAGTTTAATTGCGATCTTGATGGTTGCTACAAGTGCTTATCCCTCTAGAACATAAACATGCTACTATTGTGGAAGATCATGATTATTATTTTTTTGCTATTATTTTTATATGCCATTCCATAATTTTCAATTTCTATGTATTAACGTATATACTTCTTATTCTATCAGTTGCATCTCTAGATGAGTAAAGAGAGGAGGACTAGTGGGCACATTTGAAAGATAAAAGAATCAACATAAACTACATCCAACTGATTGTGAAGGAAACAAATGAAATATTTCCCTCCCCTAGTGGTAAATGACTATGTATTAGGGTCATTTATTGTATGCCCACATATCATTTTGTAAATCCTATA
>VDFB02360842.1:0-84041 GCA_007258455.2 Sequoia sempervirens | reverse complement strand
CATAAAGATCAACACCCTCCTAATGATTCCATTCATAACATACCTAATACTATTCATGATCAATATTCCATCTTTGATCAAGACCCTTTTTATGATCAAGAAGACCATGATGATCCCCTTAGCCAACTTTATGCATTCCATGGTCAAGAGCTTGCCACCTCACCTATCCATGATCTATCAACATCCACTTCCCTTGATGAGACACATGCCTCCTAAGCAAACATAGAAGATCAAACAAATGCCTTGGATCTAAGTGAGAATAATGCTAATCAAGATCCTAATGATCCTCCATCACCAACTATTAACTCCATTGAAATTTCCCCATCATATCCTATTGTTCTTTCCACCCTCATTCATGAATTTTCCTCTTTAGAACAACAAAAACCATTATCTTCCCTTGCATTGTTTTCTCCATCCAATAAGGAACTCGTATCTAGTGTTCCACCTACACCTAGTCCCATTATCCATTGCACACTCCAAAACATGAACCACCAAGGTAAAGGTCTAGACCTTCATGAACAAGATATTTTTTAGCCCATCCATGTCAAAGTCCCTCCATGCTATTATGGCCTTGGACATACACCCCAAGGACAACAACCTAAAGATGTTGGTATATTCTCCATGCATCCTAAGTCCACTTTCCATCATGAAGCTTATCATATCCTTAATACATATGTTTTCATCCCTCCTCCATCATCTTACAAATGTCAAAAGCATGTGACCGTACACCTTCCACCATCCACTCTACCACCATTGCTTCCAACTCCTAATATTCCACCATCCACTTTTCCACCATTACTTCCAACTCCTAATATCCCTCCATCAACTTTGCCACCATTAATTCCAACTCCTAATATCCCTCCATCAACTTTTTCACCCTTACTCCCAACACCTAATATCCCTACCATTCAATCCTATTATCCATTTATCCATAACTCCTCTAAACATCTTAATGATCATGACCAATCAGTGCACACATTGTATAAACATGAAGCTTCCACCCATTCCAACATACCGATGGGATTCAAAAACAATAATTTCAATGCCTCTACCTATAAAATAAAAAGTCCTAAGGATTCTCATGCCTTAGGAAATCAATACAAAAAATCAAAGCCAAGTGCATCTAAAAAGCTATATAAGCCCATGCCTCTAAACAAAAAGTCTAAAAAAAAAATGGTTTGGGTACCTAAACAAAAAGAAATCAAGTTAAATGAGGCATCTACATCAAAAAAATCCCAACTATCTACTTCCACCCCACATTCTCATTCCATTCAAAAGTCTCAAATTCCTAAGTCCCATAAGCCAAACAAAAGTCATAAAAATACTAAGTCTATGTGGGTACCTAAAATGCTTCATCCACCACCTCCTAAGCAAACATCTCCATTGCTTCCTACACCTCATCCACATCAAAGGCTTCAATGTTTATCATAGTGTGTGCAACCATTGGTCATGGTTCCCTTCCATTTCACAACAATTCCACATATGTCAATCTCCTCATCCTTCACTCATTATCCTAGATATCTCCCCCACCACCTTCCTATGGTCCATGCTTTTGGCTAAGCCTCCCCATTCATCTTTTTCATAAGTCCCAAATAATTCCTATCATCTTCCCTACATAATCCACATCATAATCAACTATTTTCCTCCATAATCCACCTCATAATCTTCCATCTACCTAATCCATCTCAAACTCACACAATTCCTTATCAACATCTATGAGCACTTGACATGGTTCATGCAATGACATCCATATCTATTGGGACTATCACCTTTCATGCAACTAGACACTTGAGTCCCTCCTATCCATATTCCCCTTCTCCTATCCAGAAAATTCAAAAAAGGAAAAAAAAAAGAAAAAGAAAAAAAGACAAAAAAAGTAAAGAGAAATCCCTTCATCCAATGGTTAAAACTTGGCAAACAGGCACTCTGGATAAGTACCATGATGAAAACCTAGCAAATAGGTGTCATGTGTAGGTTGATCTTCTATGTCACTTACACTTGGGGGCAGAATGTCTTATCTATCCAACCTATCATTTTCATGTCATATCATTTCCATCCTACTTGCCATCTTTAGCCATCATATTGAGTCTATTCATACATACCTTTCATATTAAGTCCACTTATCCACCATTCTCTTTTGATCTTGATGAAGATATAGGGGCAAAATTTTGAAACATGTTTTGGGTATCTCTTGACATACCTCATCTTTCTAAACAAGTCTACCATTATCCTATTGCCATAAGCTTTGTCATGAAATATCCTAAGTATTGTACCTAGAATGGGGCATGTTATTCTATTAAGAGGTTATTTTGAGAGTATATGTTAATATTATTATTCACCTGTTAGTTATTTGAGGGAAATAATTTTAGTAAGATAAATTGAGATATAAAATAATAATAATAATAATTAAATTAAATTAAAAAAAATGGGGTTTAATTGAGAGTAAATGTGAACATTATTATTCATTGTTAGTTATTTGATATTATTTTTATCTTGATAGAATTAATTGTAATAAGTAAATTGAGATTAAAAAAATGAAAATAAAATAATCCTTGTTTTGTGATCCTAAAAAGTGTTAGCTTCTATTTTGTTGTTGTGATATTGTCCCCTTTACTCTACAACTATCGATTTGTGATAATGGAAGTTATATAGTCATTTTGTGGTTCCATGATATGAGTGTCTTGGGAACTCAAGTATTTGTGTACCCTTCAGTTAGGAGTTTATGAATATTGGTGTTATAGTGTCCCTTTCCTTTTCCTTCGTATGTCTCTAGAAGCAGTTACCTTGTAAGTGATCATTGAGATCGAGGTATGTTATGTTTTGGTTGGCCTTGCGAGTTGGTCTTGTGATTGTTTTTCTTGTCTTTCTCGATATTGGGTCCTTTCTTGTCATCTCCTAGCACAGGGGGTGGGTCTTCGAACCCATGTGGTCAGGTGGAATGTCCTATGCACCCCATTGGTTCCTAGTTTGTGTTTGTGATGCGGAAGCAGAAGCAGAGTTTCTAGAGCTTCATGTTGTTGAAGACTTTTCCTCATTTTGTACCTTATTCTTCATTGATGTATTATTATTATACTTGATGTACTCTTCCTATTGATATAAGGGAAGCATTATGTAATGTATTATTGTGCCCATGATGTGTTGTATCTATGGAAATATGCTCCACAATTATACTATTGAACTATAAATTGAATTGCAATAAAATGATGTACTGTTTTCCACTCTTTTGATCATTAATAGTTGTATGTCATCATTGTGTAATCTTGGTTGTTTATTCACTTTTGCTTGATAAAATTTTATGATTCGTAGTGACCGTTCCATGTACCCCTGAGGACGTGAATGACTTTGTAATTGCATAATTGCTTTTGTGTAATGTATGTACATATTCATTGTATGCAATGTTTCACTTTGAAAATATATTAAAAAATTTATGTGTGGTGTTTGTTGTCCTTTGGGTTTTACACGGCGGGGCATTACAAGATTGGTATCAAAGCCTAGGTTCATACACTGGGCACCCTAGTTTCATTTGAGCCCATTAAGTTGTCCTAGTGAATTTTTCAAGTGATCACGACGATCATGACATTGATATTTAGCATCATGTGAGCTATGAAAAGAGTAGAGTGAAAGAAGAATTGAAAAGGGTTGTGGAAAGGATGTAATGATAGGAGTCACATCATTGTTGGAAATAAGTGTAATTGTGTACATAATTGTTTTCCCCCTATAAATGTGAGAAACTAGTAACTATTCATTGGTTGAGTGTTGTGAATACCATGTACTTATTTTGTGGGCCCATAACCCACAAGGCCCATGGGATGGTGATATGGTGTACCCATCCATTTAGAATATGTTGTATTTGGTGTGGGATTAACCATACCAAATTATGTGTGTTTGTATGTTTGTTACCTCATTGAGGGCCATGTGTTTGAAAATCTATATATATAGTGAGTAACCAAAGATAGTTTCAAATATTATTTCTTTTTGGTTCTCTAGTTCCTCAATCCATGAAGGCAGCAAAGTTTGTTGACGGTGAGTTTATGGTTATTACGCCGATGCAGAGCGGTCTTAGCTCAATCGGGATCATCCCTCAAAACGGTCTTCTTGCCACTATCATTTCCCCTTGGCGATGGATCAAGGTAATTTCTCGATCCTGCGCTAGCCTGGGCATTACAGTTTTGCGGCAGGTGTCGACGCTTTTCGAAAGAAGGGTGCCTACCACTGTGAGGGATGAGCCAGCATTACGCAGTCAAACCTCGCTTGTATGAGAGGTGAAGCCTCGGTAATTCCATATTGATATGCCCGCGTACATGTTGACCGATCCAGCCACGGTTCGGTTAACGATGCAATGAGAAAAGACACACCCCACCCATGTTCCGGAATAATGTTGCGCTTCACGGTAGCCAGATAGGCTCCATATACCGGCGCCGCCATGCATATCATTACCAGCGCATCGATTGTATTGTTGATAGCCCTACCAGGTATATACACTGGGCCTCTGGCCACACCTGTGAGGATACTCAGCGTTTGTTTTCATACCGTTTGGGCCCGCTTAGTGTTAAGCGGGGTATGTCCTAGCCATGTATACCCTTTGGTGATGATATACATATGTTCGTCTTCTTCCGTATCACTTAGCGGGATGTGTCTATGTGTGCTTCTGCCTCGCCGCCAAACACACTGCCATGTAGCATATGTCAGTGCATCCCTTCTCCGATTAGTGTATGGCCATGTCGTGTGATGACGCGAGGCAGGGTGTAGCCAAGGAGCACACTCTAGGTCATTTGGATGGCATGCTCACTCCGCACCACATGAGGGCTACTAGTATAGCCAAACAATGTTCCCTCCTTCCTTTTTTGGTGGCTAGTATCTAGTCACATAGTGGTGTATTGTGCAATTTTGGAGATTGAGGAATTTCTATATGGTTATTGATGATTTTTGATTGACCTTGAAGGCCAAAATTTTTCTTATGTTTGATTGTAATGGTTTAGCCACACTTTGTGACTTTATTCTCTTGTAGCCCTCATGGTTACATTTGATTTAGTGTTGATATTGTGTACATTTCTTGCTTTATTGTTGAAATTGAATCTTATTTGATGTTTATTCTATGACTATGGTGGCTAAAATAGTTTGTCATTATTGTTTTGAGGTTGGACATGTGTCATACTATGATTCCTCTCCAAAGACGTATGAGGTGGACTGGTGAGTGTATACGAGGAAGCAGACATAGGGAACCTTGAGGATGGGGGTATGTGAGGCTATTTACAACTAGGACCCACTACCCACCTATGTGTGATGACTATCTCTTGGAGGCTAACCACCTTGTACAACAAGAGGTAGGTCATTGTGGTCTTGCTTGGATGGTCTCACCATGTGTGTGTGGCCTAACACCATCAAGCCACTAAGTGTGAGATATGGATTATGTGAGATGGATATTGGCTCTTGGCTCATGGTTTTGATATCATGGATTAGTATGATGCTTTCCAGCATCCAAATGGACCTTTGTGTAGCCTTGTGATGTGATTCCTGGTGATGTGATTTTGTGCATATGTAAAGAATGTATCTTAAATTATAGAAATTGTAACTATGAAAGGATAAACTTAGGATTTTATGCTTGGGGAGTGACACATCGTGTTTTGTTGATTCTAGAGAGGTGTTATTAGAAAGTCTTTGCTCCATATGTGGTGAAATTTTGTGTTGAATAATGAATTAAGAGGAATGTATTGTGTGTAAATGATGATATTTAATGGAAAATGTGTGCTCTCTATGTGTGAGTATGTTGTTTTTTTTTATGGAAGTGTAGTGTTTCAGGGTAATGAATCAATTTGAATGACTAGTACTAATGTGTTATGTTTCCACCCTAGTTTGTGGTTTTCAGATTGTCAGCTTTGGATCTCGATGATAAAGGTAAATTAATTGGTTATGCATTGATTAGTGATTTTTATGAGACATTGGTGATGATGCAATTAGTGTTACAAATGATATAATTGATATTACATGATGTTGTGTTTACTATTATGGTCTTGGTGAGAGGTACATTGTATCACCACTCGCTCGTGAGCACCCTACTACACTACAACTTCCTCTCACGATGTGTTTGTTTTGGATATATATATGTTGTTTCGACACTTGGTTTTATGTAGGAGTGCAAGTACCCAAGCGTCAATTCCACTTGCACTATCAGGACTGGGTGAGCCTCATAAAACCCAATGGGTATGAAGTTGAAAATGGATTTGACAAGAAAGTTTCCCCATCCCAGTCTGTCACCCCATCTATATGTCTGACGATGTCAATTTGTAACCCCATTTCTATTTTGGTAACATTTTACTTTGTCTTGATTAATCTTAGTTGTTTAATTGATGTTATTTTAATTATTTGGTTTAGTTGTTAGTTTGTTGTGTTATTGTGCATTTGATGGTGTACGTTCATGTCATTGTGCGACTTCAGGAGTAAGTCAAAGCCTAAGGGGGGAGGATGTATTGCCCCTTCATTATGGCCTTGTCAAATATTTGAGTAAGTCATTATTGGTGGTTTCCTTGTGACGTGTGTTGTTGGATTATGTGATAGCACTGATATTTTGATTAACCTTGTTTAATCAATTTAATTAAGCTAAAATTGATCTACATAGTAATTTTAACTACTATTTAAATATAATATGTTTTGAAAAGGTGTTGTATGGTGATATTGAGTATTATTTATTAAATTAAAATTGTGAGATTAAACATTCAAGTGAGCCCTCCAAATTATTAATAATTACATTATTAAAGCTAATAAATTATTAGCAAAATAGTAAGATGTAAATTAATTAATGATTATGATAATTGTCTTTAGATTATTAGCTGTATCATTATTTAATTTTAATAAATTATATTTATTTTGTTTATTTATTAATGGGCATCAAAATTACAAATGATTCAACTTTGATAAAAAAAGAGAAATTTAATATATATAATAAATAAATAAATTAAATAAATAAATAAAAAGGATTTAGCAAGGTTTACACTTGTCTTTACCTTTATTTTCCATTTAGCTTTAAACATTCTCTCATTCTATCCACGTGGGGCTTGGCATCCACTTTATCCATGCCTTTACATGGTACGTGGGGAAAGGGGGGTTTGCATGTTGTGCTAGGGGGATTCAATGAAAAAAAAAAAGATAGCGGGGGATGGGAGGAGGTGATAAAGAGGCATGCTTTTAAAGAGCTTGCATGCCCTATTTGTGTCTCCCATTTCTTTTGGCATACATTGCTACCAGGGTACTTACAACTTCAAGATCTGAGAGCGAAGTTTTCAATTGGGAAAAGGAAGAGGGGATGCTTGATACGGTATTAGCTCCTCCAAACTCTTTCTTTATGGTATTACCTTTCATTTTCTCCAATTTAGTGACTGCTTCCTGTAAATAAGGCTCTTATGTTGATTTTAGAGCATGTTTATTAAAATGAAAATTGTACTCCTTGAGATGATAGCCCTTTCTAGCATTCTGTGAACAAATCTTGTGCCTTTTCATTTCATCCACTTTTGGAATCCATGTTTATTAGGGTAGTTGTCTAGTTGTAACTAGAATATTTGACGAATTTCCTCTATCCTTTAGGCTTCGAAGGATGTCCATACTTCTCCAAAGTTCTCATTTTTGCATGGGCATGGATGGTGTTAGAAAAGGTTGCAGAATTTGGCTTTAAACCTGACTAATGCAATTTCCTTGAAATTTCTAAAGCCTTTTCAATAAGTCTATCTCTTGTACCTATGCCTCTGTAGCCAATCTTCTTGCATTCTCCTCATTCTTTTTCCATGCAAGCTATGCTTGGTATTATCAGTGTTGCTCTTCTTTAAGCTATTTTTGGGTTTTCAGATCGTAAGGTTTCCCTCAAGGTGCCTAATTCTACTCCATTTACCTCGGTGTTGGGTTTTTTGTTTCACTACCTCACCTTCATCATTGTTGTTAAATAAGTATTCTACATCAGAGTATATCTTGGAGCTAACCCTAGTTGCATTTTTAGGCCCTTTATCCTTAGCAACCACAGTGTTAGCAAGGAGCAATGAATAACTCTTATGTTTTGGGGTTACTAATCTACAACTGCAAATAATCTCCCTAAGACCATTTGCAACCTGTCTTAGTAGCAACACTAGAACACATAAGACTATGGAGGCATAAATAGCCCTTCTAATTCTTTTGGTAACCCATCTCCTCTGTAGCACTAGAAATAAAATGTTATAGAGGTTTAAATAATATCTCTGATTCCTTTCGTAACTTGTCCCAACCCAAGAATGGTGACACAAAATCCTATGGCCTATGGGTTTTCTTGACTGATGCCATGCAGTGGCAGCCCACAGTGTCATAATCACTTATACTATGATAAGGTCATGCAAGATTATAATATGATTAAGATTTCATGAGAAGGTGGTAAGTTGAAACTAGAACTATCTTAGTCAACTGTTCCATAATATTCCTTTCTTAAAATTTACAAAAGCCTTCTTTTCCTACCCTTGTTGGCATATATATGGCCTACAACTTTTAAGCTTTCACAGTTCTCAGGGTGGACCTCCTAAACCTTTTCAATTTGAGGGAGAGCTCTTAAGATTGCCTAGCTTCATTGGAACTTGTCTCAGCCGCAACACTGGAACATAATAGGAAGTTTAAAGGTTTAATTAACATATTGCTTCACTCCTGCTAATTTCATTTGCTTGAAAGTTTCTAAAGCCCTTGTTTGATTCTAGGGAAATTTGAGATAAAAATGCCAGTCCTTGTTTTGTATTGATCTGTATTGTCACCTCAAACAACTTGATTTCATTTTTTCTTATTCTGGATAGTCAGTATTCATGCTTGTAAGGCTGATGTGTATGTTCTCCACTTTCTAAACCATGGTCATTACAATTATAAAATGTAGATTATGCAAAAGTTACTACCTATGCCAAGTGGAAGCTTTCATGCATCTAATCCTTCTATGTTTACCTTGTAAGCTCCATCTACCTAGAGCATCGTATTTATTTCATTTCATCCATTGTATACTTATCATTTAGTTAAATAAAAATTCAATAGTCGGGCATGTGCAGGATCATGATGGGCCAAAAAGTGGCAATATTATGGGTATTTGTAGGGTATGTGGCTGACGGATTTTTTTTACCTAAAATTGATGAAACAAAAAGGGTTTTTAGAGGAGATTCTCAGATTTCCACCAATATGAATTATGCTTTAATTTGAATTTAATAAAAAATTATTACTCATTTTCTATTAGAATTATGACTAAAGTCCTAATCTGTAGGTTGATTGAAAAACATCTGTAACTTTCAAATGGTATCACATTTTTTGAATCTAAAACATGCTTCACATTCTATGCTTTACATACTATAGGATTAAAAAAAGAAAAATTAAATTTCATGATATTTTGACCAAGTTAAGGTGGTCAGATATTCAAGTTTTTATATTTTTTGAAAGTTGCAATAAAAAATTCATAATTAATTATTTACTTGGAAAAAAATCACAAAAAATATGTATCACATCTGGACATGAGTCCTCTACTTATATATAAAATATTATAAAAAAATATTATCCTTTTATTATGGTTAGGGTGGTGAGATAGACACCTACTTTTTATTTTTTCCCTAAAATTTAAGTACTACTGCATTGAAATTTTAAATTTTCACCAAATAGATTTTATTTATTTTTAAATAAACCTAGTAATTTAGAAACTAAATTCAATTTTCTATAGATTCTATTCTTAAATATTTTTGAAATAATATAGATAACTTATTCAAATTTTTACATCAAGTTCCCTAACATTGATTTTTCTTAATTTTTTGCCACTTAAGGGCCTGTTTTTTACATGATGATCATGCACATACCCAACCCTATGCAATCTTTGGTATTAGGTGAAATTATTTTTATCTAACTCAAGAGACTTTATTAGGGATTCTGTGAATATTTACCAAGTGATAACATTAGTTAATATTACTTGGTTAATGTTGATCTCACCATTTTTTTCCTCATCACAACGTGCAATATTGATATGTATTTTAAATTCATTTATATCAATGTAAATTCCCCTACTAGGTTATAGTAATTTTAATCCAATTAATAATAAAAGTAATGCAAGAAAAGATAATAAGTAATATTATATTAAAGTGTTTTACTACAGGTAATATATTTATCACAATAAATAAGTTATAAAGACAATATGATTCATAGTTCTCTAATATTATTTTGGAGGATAATATTATATTGTAAATAATATTTTGAAGTAGTATTTTATGGAAGTGATATAGTATTTACAAAACAAAAGGAATCCTCATTCATTCAATGTTTTAAATAATGATAATGTTATCATGATTGATTTAGTAGTAATAAAATTATTATTGTAATAGGAGAGTAAATATTATTGTTAAGAGGTTATTTTGAGAGTATATGTTAATATTACTATTCACTGATTAGTTATTTGAGGGAAATAATTTTAGTAAGATAAATTGAGATATAAAATAATAATAATAATAATAATTAAAAAAAGGGGTTTAATTGAGAGTAAATGTGAACATTATTATTCATGGTTAGTTATTTTAGTTATTTGATGTTATTATTTTTATCTTGATAGAAGTAATTTTAATAAGTAAATTGAGATTAAAAAAAAAATGAAAATAAAATAATCCTTGTTTTTTTATCCTATTTCCTTGGTGATAATTAAATAGTGTAAATTGTTTAAACAAGGGTAAAGGGGGTTTTACCCTATGTAAAACAATAATAATAATAAAATATTGGTATTGTAAAATTAATATGAAAATCAATATCAAAACTATATCCAATGCTAAAATTGGTATTAAAGAATTTTGAGTAAATTGTTATAGAAAGAATTAATAATAGTAGTAGTAAGATTAGTAGATTATAAAAAAAAAAACACTAAAAGGATTGTATACTATTGGGATATAGTTAATACACATTGTTTTAGTAATAATATTACTTTATAAATAAATCATTATAATGCTAATAGATTAAATAATATTAAAACTACCATTATTTTTATTCAGGAGTGAATATTATTGTCATAAATTAAGTTAAAGAGATCTAGGAATTCATGTGTATAATTTCATTCTTTGTTTGAAAAGATTTGATGTATTTGTAATTAGGTATTTAAATATAGATCATACACCTATCAATTACATTAGTAAGGAAACTTTTCCATCTTTTATATTTTTCTAGATTGCATTACATATAGGTGAATGTGAAGGTAATGGGGAATAGATAAGGTAACTTAATCATTTAGTATATGGTTATTCTAGAGGCCAATAATCTATTTATGGTGTCAATTAAGTATGTAAATAGTTGATTTGTTAGTAAATGAAAGAGTCATCTAGATGAGATAGGGTGCTTTATGGTTTAATTTATATGAGTGTATTAAAATCATTGTGTTTCTAGTTATTGTCATATGGAGAGAGCCCGTGGGTGCCATCTGATTATTAGGAAAACTTTGGTTATTGTGTTCAATCTTGTATGAAGATGAGTTTTCTTAAAAGTGTTGGCTTCTATTTTTTGTTGTGATATTGCAACCCTTACTCTACAACTATCGATTTGTGATAATGGAATTTATATAGTCATTTTGTGGTTCCATGATATGAGTGTCTTGGGAACTCAAGTATTTGTGTACCCTTTAGTTGGGAGTTTATGAATATTGGTGTTATAGTGTCCCTTTCCTTTTCCTTCGTATGTCTCTAGAAGCAGTTACCTTGTAATTGGTCATTGAGATCATCATATGTTATGTTTTGGTTGGCCTTGTGAGTTGGTCTTGTGATCATTTTCCTTGTATTTCTCGGTATTTGGTCCTTTCTTGTCATCTCCTAGCATGGGGGTGGGTCTTCAGAGCCATGTGGTTGGGTGGAATGTGCTACGCACCCCATTGGGTTCCCAGTTTGTGTTCGTGATGTGGAAGCAGAAGCAGAGTTTCCAAAGCTTCACATTGTTGAAGACTTTTCCTCATTTTGTACCTTATTCTTCATTGATGTATCATTATTGTACTTGATGTACTCTTCTCATTGATATAAGGGAAGCATTATGTAATGTATTATTGTGCCCATGATGTGTTGTATCTATGGAAATATGCTCCACAATTGTACTATTGAATTGTAAATTGAATTGCAATAAAATGATGTATTGTTTTCCACTCTTTTGATCATTAATAGTTGTATGTCATCATTGTGTAATCTTGGTTGTTTATTCACATTTGTTCAATAAAATTTTATGATTCGTAGTGACCATTCTGTGTACCCCTTAGGACGTAAATGACTTTGTGATTGCATAATTGCTTTCGTGTAATGTATGTACATATCCATTGTATGCAATGTTTCACTTTCAAAATATATATAAAAATATTATGTGTGGTGTTTGTTGTCCTTTGGGGTTCACACAATAGGGCATTACATGTTCCTCAAGATTAGTTAAACTAATTTTTTGATGTAGATTTGTGAAGTTTCAAAATAGAGCCTTCCCAGTCTAAACTATTGAATATTGATCCAATTAACAAACATGTTTCCAAGAATCAGCATGGTGTGTGGAAGATATATTTCGATGGAGCATGTAGCCAAGAAGGCAATGGAGTAGTGATAGTATTTGTTTCACCTGAAGGTACTACATTCATGTATTCATTCCTACTAACATTTGAATGCACAAACAATATAGCAGAGTATGATGCCCTGCTAATTGGTTTGAATATGGCTGTCAAGCATAAGATCATACTAGTAATTGTTCTAGGAAATTATGAATTGATTATTTCACAAGTCAGGTCAAAATATGCTGCAAAAAACAAAAGGTTAAAACAATATAGGAATGTTGTATGGGATACAATTGAATTGTTTGATGCTTTCTCCATTGAATGGATAGATAGGTCCAAAAACTTGATGGCAGATTTCTTAGCTAATGTATCTCTAAAAGAGATGATATCACCTTGACTGGAGTATCTCAAGTTGAATTCAAAACAAGGCCTACTATCCTTGACAATATATATAGGTAGAAATTTTTCAATGATGATACTGATCTCATAAAGTTTCTCCATTGTATAGACTAGTATGAAGCTTAGGAGATTGACTTTAATGCTTTTGTAGAGGAAATAGATGGACAATAGACAATGTTTGGAAAATAATTTTCAAAGCTCAAGACCAAGAAACCTCCTAAAGGGCTTGTGGCACTAGAAAGGGTATTTTATGGGAATGATTGAGCTCTCATGAAGAAAACACCAGTTAAAAAAGAAGATGTAGAAGAAGTCAATCTAGGGACTGAATTGGCACCCAAAAAGGTATATTGGAAAGAAAATAAGTCCAACAATTAGAATAATGTTGATTGCATTGTTGAGAAGTACAAGCATGTTTTGCTTGGTCTTATGAGGATCATAAGGCTTACAAGGAAGACTTATTCCAGCATGAGATTCCACTAAATCAGATACAAAATCATTCAAGAAAAAGTAGAGACCCATCAACCCAACTTTGGAGCCTAAAATGCAAGAGGAATTGGAAAAACTCAAAGATGGAGGAATCATCAAGCCCATTAGACATTCAACATGGGTCATAAAATTGGTCTAAGTAAGAAATAAAAATGAGGATATTAGATTGTGTGTAGAATTTAGAAATTTAAATGTTGCCCCCCTTAAATATAATTACCCTCTCTCGAATATAGAACTCATATTACACAGAGTAATAGGATGTGAGTTGTTGTCAATGATGGATGGATTTTATGGGTACAATCAGCTCAAAGTTAAAGATTGTGAGCAATACAAGACAACTTTTACAACACCATGGGGGACATATCTCTATGTGAGAATTCCATTCAGTTTCACAAATGTAGGGGCAACTTTCCAAAGGGCTATGGATGTGGCATTTTCAAATTTAATCATTGCTATAATGGTAGTGTACCAAGATGACCTCACTACTTATTTGAAGAGGGAAAAATACCATGTAGAAAACTCAGAGAAAATATTCATTAGAGCTTTGGAATATGGTATTGGTCTCAACCCTAAGAAATGTCACTTTCCTGTCATAGAGGGTAAGCTTTTAGGGCATATTGTATCAAAATAAGGGATTAGGATAGACCTTGAAAGAGTAGAGGCCATAGAAAAAATTCCCATTCCCAAAAATTTCAAGGCTATTCAATAATGTTTTTGGAAAACTAAAATTTTTAGGAGGTTTATCCAATTTTACTGAAATTATTAAACCTTAATCCAAAATGCTAAAAAAGGGAGAGAAAATAGATTAGATTATAGAATCCCTAGAAGCCTTTATATCCATCAAAAAATCCATAAAAAGAAGCCCCCATTCTAACATCTCCTAATTTTACCAAACCTTTCCAAATATTCTAATTTGCCTCATTTCACACTATAACATCTATTATGTTACAAAAGAATGATGAAGGTCATGAGTAGCCTATATCCTTCTTTAGCAATTCATTGTAGGGGTCAAAGTTAAAGTATGATATTATGGAGAAACAAGCTTATGTATTGGTCAAATCAACAAAATATTTTAGGCCATATCTAGTTGGAGCCAAAGTGATTGCATATTTACCACATGTAGCTATGAAAGATATCTTGGTACAGATAGAGGTGGCAAGGAAAAGATGTAGATGGATCAATAAGATCCAAGAATTTAATATGAAAATTCAAATTACCAAGTTAGTGAGGGGACAAGGCCTAGCAAAACTAATGGAAAAAGGAAACATTGGAGCTAACAAAATCTATAATGTGTAAAATGAGGATGGTGCAGTTGCAAGCATTGAATGTACTCCTTGGTATAAAAACACAGTGTATTATCTTAGACACATGAAGTGCCTTGGAGGATTGGATGATAATCAAAGGAGAACACTAAAATTACAAGCATCCATGTATGTATTCATAGAAGGTGATCTATTTTGGAAGAACAAGGATGGAGTGTTGTTATTGTGTCTAGATGAATCATAGGAAGAACATGTCTTGAGGGAGATGCATGAATGAGTGTGTGGAGGTCATTATTCTGCCAAAATGACTGCACATATGATTCTAAGGGAAGGCTATTACTAGGCTAAGGTTTTCAATGATTCTTTTTCATATGTTAGGAGGTGTGAAGCTTTCTATAAATTCTCAAGAAACATGAAATATCAAGGAGCCATACCACTTATAACTTTACAAGTAGAAGCCCCTTTCCACCAATGGGAATTGATTTTATTGGGGAAATATAGGAAAATTAAAGTGGAGGACATAAATGGATATTAATGGCTATTGATTATTTCACTAAATGGGTAGAGGCAATCCTAACTAAACAAGCAACAAGCAAGGTGGTAATAAATTTCTTGATGGAGAATATCATAACTAGATTTAGTACATTGGTAAGATTGATCACAGACAATGGGATGTGTTTTAGGTTTGATGAATTCAAAAGCTTTTGCAACACATATGGTATTACCGTTTCTTATGTTTCCCTACCAACCACAAGCAAATAGCTAGGAAGAATCCAATAATAAAAGTCTTTACAAAATCATAAGAAGGATGTTAGATGGAAATAAGAAGGCTTGGGACTCAATGTTAAGAATGGCTGTGTTGGAAGATAGATTACTCTAGAGAAAGTGATTGGAAAGTCTCCATTTGAATTGGTGTATGGGACACAAGCTAGGATTCGATTGCAAAACCTTTTACCGGTTTAAATTTTCATCCTTTAGGAATATTTAGATGTTCGATAACCAATGGAGGAGAATGGAGCATCTTGCAGAACTTGATGAAATAAGGAGAATGACTCAAAAGAAAAACATGAAGCTACAATCTCAAATGAAATATCTTTTTGACAAGAAAGTCCAAAATAGAAAATTTGAGGTGAATTATTTGGTGTTGATGTGGAATGCTAGATGTCAGGAAAAGGGAAAACATGGAAACTTTGAAGTGTTATGGTTAGGTCCCTTTGTTATCATTGGAAAAGGAGGATAAGATTACTATTATCTACAAAACATGTAAAGTGAGGAGTAAGAATTTCTAGTACATGGGAAATTTCTAAAGCATTTCTTTTCTTGAGGAGTACCAGAGGTTTAAGGATTGCCAGTGCATGGAAAATTCTTAACAAACATCTTAAAACAACTTCTTTCCATGCATAGTAATTTAGGAAATTAGAAGGGGACTAGGGCTTGCTAGTACATGGACAATCCAAAAATTCCCTCATTAAAACAAACTTTTTCTCCATGTATAGTAGTATAGGATCATTTCCATCTGCATCATTTTCCACCTCCATATCCATTCTCATTCCATCCACACCACACTTCCATTTTCTTATCTTCTGAAATATTGGCCTACACCAAGAGATATTATAGATTCTTCCAGTGATTGGTAAATTACTCATCCCCAATTGGAGTTGCTATTGGAACCGAAATTTTCATAAAAAAAAAATTAGTGAAAATTCAAAATTTATACTATCATTTTCATAAAAAACCTCATTATTTCCATCCATAAGGTCAAAATTTATGATTATAATGATGTTGCATTAGTCACCCCATATGGCCCTCACTTCATACCTCTCTACTGTAGCTCATTACAAAGTAGATTGTGGTATGACGGTAAAAGGTGCCACTATTATAAACTATCATATATACCCCTTTACCATTGTACCTTAGGGAGTCAAGAAACAACCCACATTGGAGTTGTATATTGGAGAGTAATGATAAAAAGAGACACTGATATACCACAAAGGGTCATAAAATAGCCCACGGTAAAGTGGTATATCAAGGAGGAGTACTAGGATGATACCACAATACTACAAGAAGATAAAGAGTAGCCCACAATAGAGTGGTATATTGATATACATATTAATGATACACCACAGTACCACAAGAGCACCAAAGGTGATGTGGTGTAGAGTGGTACACTAAAGAAGGATAACAAAACATACCATGGTACCATAGGGGAGTGAAAAGTGACATGAGGTATTGAGGTAAAGTAGCCATTAGGTCATTTAAAGTATGCCAATCACATTAGTCAACATCAAAATATGAAATTGAGCTCAATACAAGACTTGAATGCTCTAAATTTATGAGTTGAGAGTTAATGCATCTTGGTGTGAAGATACACGAAGTAGATTGAGATTTCTCATTCATAACAACAAAAACCAAGTACAGATGAGCTCAAGGTGTGGGAGTAAATGGAATTCTCTAAGAAAAATTATCTCACTAGGTAAGTTCTACTCATCACTCTTTGAATTTTATAACAATGGCACCAAAGAAAGTAGAAGTAGGAGCTAAAAATGATGAAGTCAAAGCTAGTAAACCCTCTTTATAGTCCCCATTACTTTCTTTGTTACCTCGTTCAATAGATAAAAGGCCCAAAAAGGTTTTTAGAGATTTTCATTAGGGATGTAGAGACCCTATTGTGCCTCAGTCAGGTTGGAACTTGTATTGGTATTTCTATCAAAATAGAAATGATAAGGTTCCAACATCAAACTGGTGGACCCTTGATTTAGCTAAGCTGATTATCTCAAATATTTTCATTGATATTGAGTTGATTAAATCCCTAGCCCATAGCTACCATGACCCAACAAAAATTGTTATGCTTCCAGATGGTGGGTGCTTGGTTGATGTCTCAAGAGAGGCCATTATCAAGTGTTTTAACCTAAATAAGCAAGATGTAATAGAGATAAATTTGGTTAAACTGGAACAAGAGTACAAGAGGCTGAGAAGAACATATAGAAGTGGTGAGCTCCCCCTGCATATGAAGAGGGGTGATAATAATAGAATACTCCTCATCCCTTCCTAAAAAATGGAGTCTCCCAATTTCATATTTTCATGTTTACTTCAAAAACACCTATCATGCATTGTGTCAAGTACTGGAGATAGATGCAAAATAAAATATGTTAGTGGGATTGATGAGGATGGCTATGATTATTCAACACCCTGAGTTAAATGTAGAATTTTATTTTGCATCTATAATTGAAGAAAAAATGCACGAGGGTTTTTTGTAGGTTGGAGAGGCTAAGGCTCCCATTGCCTTTAGAAAATATTCTTTGTTCTATCATTTAATCTTGTAACAAAATGAAATGAAAAGGACTAGGAGAATGAAGCTATGTGCATAGGAGAATGGAGTAAGACTCCCAATACAAAATTGGTGTTACATCTGGGACAATAGGTGTACAGAATGTGATTTTGTTGTATTTAGTGATGATTTTTTTGTTAGATTGACAGTCACCCCTGTTTACCTGACACCAAGGTTACTTGAATCTATGATGAGTGTAATGAGGCATGTATAGTATAAGCCAAAACTTGGATGTACTCATATTTATGCTGATTGGTTCCTCATGCCATAACAAACCATTATTAGAGTATATGATTGTGACCAAGCACCGCACATCTTGCACAAATTTGTACTTGCAAGGTTATGTTTTCTAGAATTCATGCGGTAGATGCTTTGGATGGAACATGAATTAATTATGAATTAGAGGAAAGGAACATTTTTTCCCAATTTTACAGTATTCGAGGAATTTTCTATTGGATCTAATATGTTGGAGGAATTACAGAGGTTCATGAGGGTTAAGTATCCCCTCAAGTCTGGATGTATTTGACCCTGAGTAGGATGCAATAAGGAATTTGGTACATTTTTCTAACATATTTCATACTAGAAGAAGATGGATAATGATGATGAGGTGGGAAAATAAGAAGAATGAGAAGAGTAAAAGTTTCAAAGGGGTTTTTTCTAATGAACCTAACCCCCTCAAGAGAATGCAAATGATTCTCGATAAGTTTGATGAGTTATACAAAATGGCCCAAGATGAGGGGTTTATTCCACCTCCCATACCTCACCAACCATCTCATGAAGCATTAAAATCATGAAAACCACCTCCATTACCTACAATTCATCCCCTCCATCTCCTACACATGAACCCCAGGCCAAGAGATAAAAGACTAAGTCATTGGTTGATTATGGCTCAAGTGATGATGAAGAAGAAGAAGCAGTCATAGCTCAGTAGCATAGTAGAAGAAAAGTGAAGAGCCTCATGACCCTAAGATAAAGCTATTAGAAATGGAAATGATGATATTCAAGATGATGAGAGGGTAGTTGCTTCTTTGAGGTTTATAAAAGATGATAACTTCATCCATACAAGTGAATTTAAGGACTTTTGGATTAATATAAAGATAAAAAAATTTGATGAGAGATTGACTATCAATCTTATAGGACCTGATGAATCAAAGTAGGGTGAAATCCAAGCTCAAAAATTTTCAAAATTAAATGTTGATAATATCAGTGTCACCCTCCAAAAGGTAAGAGAGCTAGTATTGAAAATTGATATGTTGATTATACCTAGGATGGATCTATCCAAATTTTTTATTTTAGATTAGATTAGAACACAAGATGATCTAATGTTAGTAGTTGAGTTTGATTCAGATGAAGGTGTTTCAGGAATAGGGTACAATACTACTACCCAAAATCTTGCTTTGTGGACAAAACAAAAGAAGAAAAGGAAGCTTAGACTCTTGGATGTGGTGCAGGAAATGAGGGGGTCAACCATGGTGAGAATGATGAAAGAAATGACTCCTATTGAGGCTACAACTATAACCATTCATTCTGCAATGTTCACTAAAGATGTGGTGGAAAATATGGAAAAGAAGATAAATGAATATGAGAAAAAGGTTAAAATTGTCAAATGATGAAGTGAACAAATTGTTCATTGAGAATGTGAAGCTAAAACAATAGTTGCAATACGCTACCATAGTGAGAGGAGATGAAGTAGTTGTTTATCACCCACCTGTCCAAGCCTATGGTCCACAAATACAACAAATGAAAGATGAAATTGATATGCTAAAGAAACATAATATGGAAGGTGTCAAACATCACATCTTGTATACTTTGAGAAAGATACTGGAGCATAGAATTGGGATGTTAAAGGAGAAAATAGGTGGATTACATGAAAGCTTTAGCAATTTGATTAAAGCTTTGGAATAAATAAATGCTAACTCCCCAATCCTTGAAGAGCTCTAGAAGATATGGCAACCTACCTATCACATACTGAATACTCTATGCAAAGCCACACAAAGGGATCCAAATGCCCTTCCAAAACTCAAACCTATGCTAGAAATGGTAAAAGGTGTAATTGAGGAGTATAAGTATTTGATAGATATGAAGAAAAAAGTGGAGAATAGGAGGATTGAATTTGAATCAATTAAATGCATATTCAGCCCTTCAATATTTAAAGATAATAATCAATTAAAAGGTATGGATGAATGGAAAAATGATTTTTTTCACATGATTCATCAATGCTTGACACATATACAGGATGTTTGGGAGATCAAACTTGATAAATTTCATACTTTACTTGTTGGGATTGTCATACTGGATAGTGGATAGACAAAATTCCTGGTGGATTTCAGGAACCTCCATGATAATAGATGGAAAATCCACCTTACAAATCTCACAGTTGCACAAGAATTCAAATGGACAAGTGAGATGACAATTAGTAAGTGGCAAGAGAAGTATTTGGGCTCTGATGAAGATTGATCATCTGCATCACATAGAGAAATTATCATGCAGTAAAAGCTTTTCATAGTTCTTAGATGACCATGGGCTTTTACTTTAAGATTAATAGATTAACAAACATGTTTGTTCCTTTTAGTTATGCTTAATTTCATAATTATGTTTTGTTATCAAAATACATGTCCTTTGGTCTGAAGCTTGTTGCCTCTCATATAAATAAGAGAGACAAAGACCAAAATGAATTATTAGATTAGATATAGGAGAAAGCAACAAGAGAATAGGGATAGATATAATTCTTACATTTCAAAAGACCATGGTGCATGTATAAATTTTGAAGTCAATGGAAGATATATGATTTTGTGGCCTCATATTGGTATCAATTGTTTGTTGAATTTATTGAAAATATTATTTGGTTTTCTACAAGGCTAACATTTCTTTATTATTTAAATTAATGTATCAAGGATATTTTCAATTTATCAAAGAACATTTGTTGTTCTTGTGTGGTTCAGTTAATTGATTCCTTCAATTAAGGATTAAATTCTTTTAATTAATCACAATAATCTACAAAAGGTCATTTGGAGCAATAAGAAGAACTTGGTAATTACATTCTTGCATGTTGATACAAGTTATAAACCAATATTAGTGTGCCAGATAATTTGAGCTATTTCCATTGTAGGTCACATATTCTAGATCTCCATTAGACTCCATCTATGCAATAAGGCATTGGTCTTATCCATCTTATCACTTAGTCTTAGCCAATTCATTTTCATAACTTTACTTCTACTAACTAAACATATTAAAAAATCCACCTTAATATTGCTTATACAATTTATACCACATAGGTCTACATCTCTCTACTTAAAATTACTATTTTGGATAGATTGCTTAAGTAGGAAACACACAATTTAAGTCTGGTCCATTTGCATAGCTACACCCACCTAGGTCTGGTAGAGCCTGAAGAGAAGAAGGTTCAAATTTTTCATTTGGCCTTGTACATTAGCCAAAAATGTACCAAGATCTTGGAAAGCTCTTTTGGTTTCTCAACTAGCATTTTTGATACCTAACAAGTATAAATGAGTCAATGAAACATGGTTAAGAGATTAGAGTCATATGAGATATTGCGGTGAGTTTCAGACTCAAATACCTACACACTGATCCATCATAAAGGAGTCTTACCGATTGAGAACAACTTCTAGTAGACCAATAAAACTTCCCATATAGTTATGACCATGTAGTTATTACCATGTTTACATCAATGAAAACATAGGAACAACCAACAAAACCATCCATACTTCATGCTCATGTTGGAAAGCTTCCAACAATCTCCCCCTTTGGCATTGATGGCAACATGCATGAGAAAATTTTCCAAGTATACCACATCTGAATGTTCTGACTACTCCCCCTACCAAAAATGTTCTTCACAAAATGATTTTCTTTTGACTCTTTATCTCTTCATCTCTTTATCTCTCCCTCTTTGACATAAATTACAAAGGAAGGGGTCTAGTATAAAAGTGTATGTAAAAAATGTAGCCAAAAAGATATGAACATAGAATTAACACAAGGAAGAACCTCTGGGACTCTCTAGGATAGCCTTCCATGACACTTTACCTTCTTCCCATGAACATTTTGCACTAACAAGAGTCTTGTAAACTAGCTCAAGTTTAGTTAGAGACTCTGTACCATCTGTTAAAGTATTGGGACTAAGATTGATATCTGATAATTCACCAATACAACCAAGAGAACTAGAAACACATGTATGTTTGAGTTTAATCATGTCTCTAAGTGTCACAAAATTCTTGAAAACATTTGTTCTTCGATCCTATAGAGAGAAAAATTTGTCCTAAAGCTACACAATGTAGGACCACCTCTGATTATCTTTATCTTCTGCTAACTTGTATGTATTTTCCTGAGTGCTCAATCAAGACTCACTCATCCTTATCTCATTTCTCATATCCAATGTATTTCCAACCCAATCTAGACAAAAGGAAAGTAGTTCTTGTGCCTCATTTTCACAACCTTTTATAGTCTTCAATTCCTTCATCACTTGATCATGTGCATTCACACATTTTCCTTTGATATCATTCAAATCTTCTTCATCAAACCTAATTCCAACAAAATTTTTCAATCCCAAAGATGTAGAATTTCAAACAATTAATCATGCCACAAAGATTCTCCACAACAGAAATAGATGAATCAAAATTAGCATTAGGAATATAACTTTCTACAAATCTTCCAAAGATCTCTAAATATTTATTTTTTCATGCTCATGTTTGAGGTTACTTTCTTCTACATCTTCTAGCTTTACTACACTCTTCCTTTTCTTCCATGTTTTGGTCACACTACTTGAGGTACTTTCTTCATTGAGATCCTTAGGGCTTTCCAAGAGAATTTTAGCATATTTATCAATTTCAGCCTTTGGAACTTCATAATCCAATTCAAATATCCAAACTAACCTTGATTCAATTGCTTCCATGTGACATAAATCTATAGACACAAGAAAATTTATTCTTTTGGAGTATCTTTCCACAACACTTACTAGAATCCTAGACCTTTTATTCATCTTCATGTAAAATGTTCCAAACAATGCAGAAAGGGAAGATTTATCATGAAGTTCCTGATTTGATAGGAAATAGGCTCTAAATTTGGCCATTCTATCATTCCTATTACCAATAACTCTTTCAAAAAGTAAAAGAGTAGACAAACAACCAAATTGCCATATCAAAAAGTATTATTCCTGCTCTTCTTGATCTCCTTTAAATTCTTCACAATAGTAGAAATTGTAGACATTATTAGGGATACAAACTTTATAACCAATGACCATAGCAATATACCTTATTATCAGATCAACAATCAACATCAAAATAATTTATTTTCCTGTAGAACTTGCACCTACAACCTCAATTATTCCTTTCTCATCCATAGACTTTAGTTTAGGAATTGGTCTAGAGGAACATAGACCAATTAAATTTCTAATTGCCTCTCTGGTAACTAGATGTGCCTCATCAATCCACAAAGATTCATTATGAATTATGCTCAATATAATTTGAATATACTTCTCAAATTCAAACAAAGGAACTTTCATCCAAACATCTAACTTCTTCTCAACTAATACTCTATAGGCATCATGATTCTCTTTGAATTCATTTTCCCAAAGCACATTCAACTAAACTGATGGCATTTCTTCAATCTTATAGCTATAAATGAATGCATAGATATCTTCTATAGGAAACATTCTTGGAGGGATGCAAGAGAATGCACTAGTAGAGTCTTCTGACACTTTCCTCATATATCTCTTCAACCTAGCTTTATCCACACAATTCACAATCTTTGAATTATCCATCAATAAAAATGAAAGATTGTGCAAACAAGAATACCTTTGAAAATGTCAACTAGAAATGTATAGTCATCTTGTTTTCGGAGCTCAATTTGAATTTGTCTATTATTTTCTTCATATTATTAAAATTTTAATTTCCTTCTAAACTTCCTTTGCACACTTCTCTAAAAATACATAGGCCTTTAATTTTATCTGAACTTATTCCTTTCATTTATAATGATTTTTGCAATAAATGTTTCAACTTGTAGGTAGATTGCCTCAAAAATTGTGTATGCCTCCATTCTTTCAAATTCTGTAGACCTCATTCTTCACACATGCAAATGATAAAATACCTTAATATTGTTACCACATTAAATATACTTCTATCATGATATGGCACAAGCACCAATGAGGGGGTTTATTAGATTTTTTGATGATTGCTCCCTCTTAGCCACTATGCTCATTAGTAATTGATGGGAGTATCTGTACCGAAGGTTGACATAGATAATACTAATGATTCATGTCACCAAATCCTTTCCATTTCTAGATCAAAGGTTTGATCATTCTTCTTCATTGGCTATATGTTCTTCTTTCTTCTGTTGTTACTACTAGGATGTTCTAGTTTTCAGCACTTGTAACAAGTAACATTCTTCTTTCCATTTTCCCACTTATCTAACAGACTATCTTTATATTCATTCTTCTTTCCCCTAGAATCATTCACATTATTTTTGCAGTCCTTTTCCTTATGACCAATTTTTTTGCGAGAATGACAAACACCATTGAAGTATAAATAGTTTTTGCATCATGTCATTTTATAGGATTTTTTTGGAATTTATTCTTCACTCTTTGATTTGTCTATCTTTGAACCACATATTCTTACCAGTGAATTGCTTAGCTTTAGAACTTTGACCTTTTTCAAACCCTAAATGACTCTTATCCCTTTCTAGTCTTTGATAGTTAATCAATTCATCGAGCATCACCAAGCTTATCTTAAATTTGTCTTCAAAACTATTTTCCCTTTCTAGATTAGATCTCAAGATTTATACTTATAATTCAAGCTTTGTGCATTCATCCATATTCTTTTGAATTTCAATTTCCTAACATTCTTCAATTGTTTTCTTCTCATCTAATTGTTCCAGTAGGCTAGTGGTGATTTCTTCTCCTTTAATCAACAGATCACATGCATCAATACTTGTACTTTGCATATTTTGAATTTGCTCATTTTATTTTATCAACTTGTCCTTCAAGGCTTCCATTTCTTCTAAAAATTTAGCTCATAGTCTATTTCTAAAGGAAAAAAATTCTAATGTTCAAATTTTGGGACCTTCCTCGAGCTATTAGGATTCTTCTAAGGAACCAAGCTCTAATACCAATTGTTGCACATTTGGAATACTAAGAGGGGGAGTGAATCAGTATTCCACAAACTGGTAATAAAATCCACTTAATGATTATCACAATTTTGATTGAATCAACAAGAGATAACATAGAAACAACTCAATTCAATCATACACATGAACACCATGATTTTTATGTGGAAAACCCATAATGGGAAAAACCATGGTGAGGGTTAACTCACAATATATTATATCTAAATACAAAATATTACAAGGCTCACTTCTAGGACTCACTGTCCTTAAAAGGCTCACAACCTGAGTAAAAAATATGGCTCACTACCAAGATACAATGATGGTGGCTTACTTCCAAAAGAATGAACTAATGGAATACACCTTCAATATGCAAGGTTTAGTTCCAGTAAAGCTTAGAGTGTAGAGTAGTGCATCACTCAAAAAATATGCACTAATGATAAATCATTTAGACTTTGATCTTATCCTTTGTTTAGTTTCTTACACACACACAATTTCTCCTTCTTGCTCGCATGTGTATACCTCTCTTCTATCTTTCATCTTATATATATATATATATGTATGTATGTATAAGTACATTTTATTCATCAATTACATTGGCCTAATTGGGTGAACACAAAAAAATTAAAACCTTTCTTCATCAGGAGCATATAAGATTTGAACATTTAATCCATGTAGTGCATTATGCCAAGTTAGCTATTAGTCTTCATAATATATTGCATTTTCTGAGTTGGCCAAGAATAAAACACAATTATCCAAACCAAAAAATAATCCTCAAAGTAAACACCTTCCAAATTTGAGACCACATTAATTTCCCATCAAACTACTAGTAAAGAGACTATCAACAAAATTGTAGTATAAGAATGTTCACCTTTGTAGAATGTAGAGTCTCCCACATAATATAACTCACACCAAACAATAGTAGGATACAAAGTTAAACTCTGTCAGAGATAACTAAATCTATCCATATAAAGAGATGTCTTAAGATCTAGGAAATAACAATTTGAATGAGTCAATAGAATATGGTTAAGAGATTAGAGTCATATCAGATCTTGTGATGAGTTTCAAACTCAAATACAATTACACTGATCCATCACAAAGGAGTGTAGAGAACAACCTTCGGTAGAACAAGCACACTTCTCATATAGTTATCACCATGCATTTATTACCTTGTTGAGATAAATGACAACATAGGAACAACAAACACAACCATCCATACTTCATGCTCATGTTGCAAAGCTTCCAACAAGGATTAGGGGATACTGAAGAGGTAGCTGATGTACTTTTAAATTTTAAAGATGATGAAGTTGATCAAACACCACTTAAGGTTACAACTAATGCTCACAAACCATGAGAAAGAGTGGATGTACATGGGTATAATGATAAAGAAGAGAATGATGATGAAAGGGTGATTGTTGCCCTTAGATTTAATGGAGATGATGAATTTATTCAAGCTCCCCAGTTTAAGGATTTTTGGTTTAAGATGAAAATGAAATAATTTTAGGAGAGACTCCAATTTAATAAGATGGGCACTGAGGAGTCATAATATGACCAGATTGTTTCCTAGACTCTTGAAGAACTTAGGATTAATGAAATTACTACTAGCCCCCAAGAAGCAAAAAAATTGGTCTTAGAAAGTAATATAGTAATTGTTTTTGGGATGGAGTTAAATAAGATATTCTTACTAGATCAAGTAAGAAGACAAGAAGATCCCATGTTCATTTCTATATTCAATTCAAATGAGGGAATGAGTGTCACATGTTACAATCCAAGACTTGAAACCCTAGCCTTTTGGAAAAAGCAAAAAAGAATAGAAAAATCAAGATTTTTTGTAGTTGTAGAAGAAATGAGAGGGATTTCCATGGTAAAGACACTTTAAGACACATAAACATTGGAGGTAGCTACTATGACAATACACTCAACAATGTTTACTAGGTATGCAGTTAAAGCTATGGAGTGTAGATTGGAAGAATATGAGAAGCACAAACTAATTTGAATGATGAAGTGAATAGGTTATCCATAGAAAATGTGAAATTGAAACAACAGTTCAAGGGAGAAAGTCCTTCCCAAAGCACATAATTAATAGTATACCAACCCCCATGCCATCTAGACCAATATAGGTGCAATCACTATTGAACAAGTTAATGTGCTAAAAAAAGAAATTGAGAAGCTGAAAAAGAGTAATGAAGAAACAAACGAAAGAGAAAAGAGAGAAACCCTTAGGGTATTGGAACAAATCTTGGAGCATAGGGTTAAACTAATTGTAGAAAAATTGGAAAATGTGTATGAATGTTATGTCTCCTTGTCACAAGAAGATGATCAAATAAAGGCCCATGTACTTATATTGGACCCCTTATTCAAGAAATGATGACCTATACATCACATCTTAATGACTTTATGTAGAATTTTGCAAAGGAGTGTTAAGGCCCCCACAACTTTAAAGCCTACTAGGAAAATGGTCTGAATGGTAATAGATGAATTTCAATACATGTTTGTAGAATACCAAAAGATCAAGGCAAGAATGGATTCATTTCACATGCTAAAGTAGTGGTTTGTGCCTAAGACACTAAGGGATGATGATCAACCGAAAGGATCCAAGGATTGGATAGATGAGTTTAGAAAAATTCTTAACAACTGCCTCACTAATATATAGAAGGATGGTGACATAAATATTCACCACCTCAATTTAACCTTGGATGGAGTGATTGCACTAGATATTGGGCACTCAAAATCCATCATGGATACCAAAGAGCTATTGTATAACAGATGGATGATAGTGAAGATGAAATAGAAGAGGAAATGGAAGAGGAAGAACAAGATCCAATGGATCCTAGAGAAAGAAGATTGTTGCGAGTGATATCAAGCATTGGGAAGAGACCTAAAATGGAGGTTTCAAATTTTAGTGGAAATTTGAATCCTGAAGAATTGATTGATTGGATCAATTACATGGAGGAATTTTTTGATTTTGAGGAGATTGAAGATCCTCACAGAGTGAGGTTTGCAAAGAAAAAATTGAAAGGTCACACCAATATATCGTGGAAGAGTTCCAATTAGAAAGAGGAAGACAAGGGAAAGATAAAATTTCCAAATGGGATAGTATGGTGTCAAAAATGAAGAAACAATTTATTCCAGTTGATTACGAATTGGAGTTACTCAAGAAGATACGAAGCTTGAGGCAAGGGATAAGGATAGTGAAAGAATACACAAAGGAATTTCACAAGGTCGTGATTTAGATAGGATATTTTGAGGTGAATAAAGGGAAAGTTGCTCGTTATATTAATAGGTTGAATCCAAGCATATAGGAAAAATTGGCATTGGTAAGACTGACCACCATTGAGGATGCTTAACAATTTTCTCTAAAGGTTGAAGAACAACTGAACAAGAGGTTTGAGAACAAACAAAAAGGTGGAGGTCATGGAGGAAAGACTAGTGGATGATCATATGGAGGTCAAAATGAAGATCAAAAGAAGTGTGAAGGATCTAGTAGCAGCCAAAACTAGAAAGGAGATAACACCTACCATCCTCGTGATCAAAATAATGGAGACCAAAGAGGAATAGGAAGATCTAGATGAGGATTGGGAAGAGGAGACTTCCATGAAACCTATTTCCAATGTGGAGAAGTACATAGAGTCTATGAGTTTCCTCAACATCAAGGAAGGACAAATAGAAGACCTAAGGATAATGCATGAGTTGCACTTGTAGATGAAGATGCAGAGTCTTCACATTTTAAGGATGCATAAAGAGGAGAGGTTCTTGTTACTAGAAGAGCCTTGTTGAATGAGGAGAATGTACCAAATCAAACAAAGAATTTGTTTCACACCAGATATAAGTGTGAAGGTAAAGTTTGCATTGTTATTATTGATGGAGGTAGTACTGATAACCTTGTTTTAGAGGAAATGGTTACTAAGTTATAGTCAGAGAGAAGAAGGAATCCAAACCCATACTAGATTTCTTGGTTGCAGAAGGAAAAATAAATCCTTGGTAAATGAAAAATGTCTAGTAAAGTTCAAGATTGGAAATAACCATGATTAGGTATTGTGTGATATTATGCCTATGGATGTTTGTCATGTGTTGTTAGGAAAACCATGGAAGTTTGTTTGGCGAGCAATACATGATGGAAATTCCAACACCTATTCTTTGAAAAAGGATGGGGTTCATCATAAGTTGAAGCCCTTGAAAGAGGTAAAAGAAAATGTATGCAATAATGCAAGATTTTTTTGGCTGATGGAAGAAAGTTCCTAGAAAGTATGAAGCATAAGCATATGTGTTTTGTATTGATCCCTAGAGTTGATAAAGAAGATACTACTGAGGTTCTTGTAGAGGTTTTAGATTTGTTGAATGAGTTCTAAGATATTATTTTTGATAACATACTAAAGGTTTTCGTCTCATAAGAAATATTAGTCATCAGATGGACTTGATTCTTGGAGCCATTTTTTCAAATAAGGAAGCTTATTGTATGACTCCAACAAAGAGTGGAGAGTTGTTGTGGAAGGGATTGATATTAGAGAGTTTGAGTCCATGTGCAATACCTATAGTACTAGCATCAAAGAAGGATGGAGAATGGTGGATTTGTATAAATTCTAGAGCCATTAAAAAGATCACCATCAAGTATAGATTTCCCTTGCCGAGAATGGATGACATTATAGATTGTTTGAGTGGAGTTGAGTACTTCACAAAGATAGATTTGAAGAGTGGATATCACCAAATCCAAATTAGAGGAGATGAATGGAAGACAACCTTTAAAACCAAGGAGGGCTTGAATGAGTGGTTAGTCATGCCTTTTGGGCTAACCAATGCACCGGGCATATTTATGTGGCTTATGAATGAGGTATTGAATTTGTTTTTAGGAAAATTTATTATTGTTTATTTGGATGATATTTTGATTTTCAATAAGATGTTGGAGGAGCCTTGATGCATATTTGAAATGTTTTTGAGAAGCTAAGGGAGGAGAAGTTGTTGATTAATTTAAAGAAATGTAGTTTTATGAAGAGAGAGTTGGTGTATCCAAGATTTTTTGTCTCAATAGAGGGCCTTAAAATGGATCCAGAGAAGGTGAAAGCTATCATTGAATGGCCTACCCCGAGGAATGTTACAAAGGTAAGATCATGTCATGGTTTGGCAAGTTTTTACATAAAGTTTATTAAGAATTTTAGTAGTATTTGTGCACCTCTAACTAAAGCGATGAGAGGGGATAGAAAAGAGTTTAAGTGAACTACATGAGCAGCCACAAGTTTTGATATGTTGAAGAAGAAAGTTACGGAGCAACCTATTTTGGTAGTTCCATATTTCAATAAGGTCTTCCAGGTAGATTGTGATGCTAGTGGCACTGCCATAGGAGTTGTTTTGTGTCAAGAAGGTAAGCCTATTGCCTATTTTAGTGAGAAGTTAAATGATGTTAAGAAGAAATATTCTATCTATGATCATCAAGAGTTTTATGCTATAGTTCAAGCTTTGAGAAATGGAGGCACGATTTGTTTCCAAAAGATTTTTTTTATATACTGATCACCAGGATTTGCAATATCTCAATAATCAAGGAAAGTTGAATCAAAGGTACTTAAAATTGGTTAATTTCTGCAGAGTTATACTTTTGTTCTGAAGCATACAAGTGGAAGGTAAAATAGAGTTGTAGATGCCTTGAGTAGAAGGGATTGTTTTTTGATAGAAATGAATATAGAGGTTGTTGGGTTCAATGAACTCAAGATTTTGTATCCTAAAGATCAAGAATTTGTAGAAACTTGGAAAGCTTGTTTGGAACCTGTTACATTGGATAGGATGAGATTCTTAGATTTCTTAATCCAAGATGTGATGTTGTTTAGAGGAAGCCAATTGTGCATTCCAAGGAGTTCTATGAGAGAATATAATCAAGGAGAAGCATAATGGAGGATTGGCTAGACATTTTGGTTGAGATAAGACCATTGCTCTTGTTAGTGAGAATTATGATTGGCCATGGTTACAACAGGATGTGAATAAGTTTGTACAAAGTTGTAGAGTATGTCAAATGGAAAAATGAACAAGTTACAATACTAGATTGTATCAGCCAAAACCTATACCTGAGAAGCCATGGGAGGATATTAGTGTGGATTTTGTTCTTGGCTTGCCAAGGACATAGAGAGGGCATGATTCCATATTTGTGGTGGTGGATGGATTTTCAAAGATGACACATTTCATTCCATATCATAAGAATAGTGATGTTCATGTTGCAGAGTTGTTTTTCAGAGAGGTGGTGAGACTACATGGTCTACCAAATAGTATAGTTTTAGATAGAGACACCAAATTTGTTGGATATTTCTAGAGGACATTATGGAAGAAGTTGAAGATAGATTTGAAGTTCAATTTTGCACACCATCCACATACTATGTGGACAAATAAAGGTGTTGAATAGGAGTTTGGGAAACCTATTAAGATGCATAGTTGGAGATAAGCCCAATGAATGGGATTTGATTATACCATAGGTGAAATTTTCTTACAACAATTTTGTCAATATGAGCATTGGTAGATCACCATTCTAGATTATATATGGGAGTAGTACAAGAACTTATTTTGAATTGAGAAAGATGGATAAGTGAGAGAAGAGTAGTACTGAGGCTGAAGATTTTGTTGAGCACCTGAAGAATTTGCATGAAGAGGTGAAGAAACATATCAATAAGATGAACTCACAATATAAGGCTCGTGAAGATAAAAAAATGAGGTATAAGGATTTCTTGGTAGGAGATGAATTCATGGTTGAAATGTGAAAGGAAAGGTTTCTAGTTGGTACATGCAACAAGGTAAAGATGAAAAAGTTTGGACCATGCAAGATCTTGAAGAAGCATGATTCAAGAAATGCTTATGAGGTAGAGTTTCCTAGTGGAATAAACATTTCTCTTGTGTTCAACATTGTTGATTTGAAAAAGTATCATGAAGGTGATATAGAGGAGGGGTTGATAAATGAATAGTTGAAAATCCCAACACCTACTTCAGAGAAGGAAGAGATAGAAGAAATCCTAGATAGCTGTGTGGGTAGAAGCACAAGAAATAGGAAAAATTTAGAGTACTTGGTGAAATGGAGAGGAAAGCTTGTTGAAAATTCATCATGGTTATCTGAGGCTGAGTTTAACTGTCTTAGTTTCCCTCTAACTCCCAAGAAGTGATAGGGTCACTTTTCAAATTACCCTCAGTGTCTGATGTAGGAGAATCCAATAGTATAGGGAAATCTTGCATCACCCAAAAAAAAAATTCTTTATTTTCTTTAGTTGGTTTGAGTTCTATGATGGAACTTGAGGGGTCTAAGACAATTAGGAGTCAAAAATAGTGAAAAATGGGAACTTACTATTTCTCATAGCCAGCATAAACAGGTGCATATGAATGTGAAAATTTACCCCAAGGAGCAGAGCTGAAAAAAATGTCTGGTCATGAAAGAATCACCTCAATACCTTACATGGTTTGGGATAAATTAAACTTTTTGTCCAAAGAAATTTCTCCAATGCAACTTCAAATTCAGATATAAAACTTTAGAGGCCCCAGAATAACTCAAAATTTGGTTGAAACAACCTATAGTGGCTCATGTGATATTGAGCTCATCAAGAGCTTTCTAGTGATATGCAATAATAGCAAATTAGACACCTGGATCAAAAGTTATGGCCCCGTGAAGTTGGTCCTCTAAAAAGTGAATTTTATAAAATTTCTTCCTAGGCTAGAAATCAAATGCTAGGAATTTTTGTGCCAAAACAAAAAGGGGAAATTTGAACTTTCTAGAACAATCTAGGGTAGTTATTGGGGAAAATAAAAATGGCTAAGTGGGGGTTGTAGAAGGTGGCCCTGATAGTGCAAATTATGGCTCTGAATAGTAGTTTTTCTTTCCAGAGTTGATTTTGTTGTAATGAATCAAGCCCATGAGACTATATCATGTAAGATTTTAGTTTGTAATTTCATTTTCTAAAAATAATTGAAAGTGAGTCATTTTTTTGTCTCGCATCTTCTGTGTTGGTATATGTTGTGATTTCTATGGGTATTGGGTGGTGTGGCCCTCTAGTGCAAGAGCACCTTGACACAATTTTATTTTCTAGTGGAAAGTTTGAAAAATTAGTTCAATTTGATGTTTCACCTTGTAATAAGGGTCATTAAAGTAATTTATAATGTATTAAAGTCTTGTCAATGTGAAAATGCAAAATTGTCAACAAATAATGTCAAAATTGCACAACAATGTAAGAGTTGCATAAAACAACAATTAGGGAGTTAAAAAGGTCATTAGGGAGACTAAACATTAGTGGGAAGTTTGAAATCAGTTGGAAACTGATTATTCATGTTGTAATGTCTTTAAAAAGACTCTTTGTACGTTCATAAGCTTGTGGGTGATTGAAAATTTGAAATGGAATAATGGAAAGCACAATTTTTTGTAATTTTCTTCAGAAAATTCATAGTTTCCAGACTTTGTATGGATTTTTACAGCCTCAAATGATAGAATAAATGATTTTAAGTGTTAGAGGAAACAATCAACTTCCATTTCCAATTCGTTTCATGCAGATTGGTTCATTTTTAAAGAAGACATGTTAATTTTTGTAAATACAGTCGAAATTCTGATCTAGGGTAACAGTTTGTAGTAAAATTCATGTTTCTCACAATTTAACCATTGGATTTTACTAAAAATTGGAGAAAATGTCTATACTGATATCCTCTAAAGTATCACTAGAGAGATTGGATTAATTTTTTGATTTGTGAAAGTTATAGGTGACTGTTTTCATGCACATCTGCTTATTTTAACCTAATTTGTAGCAAAGAAGTCCGGACAGCAATCATGTGTTCCAAAACAAGTGCACCTAAAAATGAGATATGTTTTTAATGGCCGAAATGGGTGCTCAAAAAAGTATTTATTTTTTTGAGATTCAATCCGACTTGAAAGTTACACCCGATTTAGTGTTTTGATTCCTTTCAAGCGAAATTTGGGTTTTTGATGCAAATAATTTGTAAATCTGATAAAACAGAGGAATAAGGCTATGTAATTGGTTTATTTCTATAAAAATGATGATATGAAAGATGTATGAGGGTCTGGTTTGAATTTGATACAGGTTTAGAGTCATGTTTTGAAGAATTGGACTTTGTAGCCATGAAGAAATTCAAAGAAATTGAAGTGATTTTGGTAAAGGATTGAATGAGAATTGTTTTAAGTATTGTTGTTTCTTCCTTTGCTCTGCATCACCCTCATCACCCATGTATTGGATATCCTTCTTGGTAAATGCATACTTATCCATGTTTAAATTTAAATTAAATTTCTATAAAGTGTTAGGAGCTTTGTCAATATTTCATAGAAATTCGTCTCAATTCCTTCAAAAGGTCAATCTATCATCAAGGTAAATAAAACATGAAGTGATAAATGAATTGATAATATTAATCATCATTTGCATGAATGTGGCTAGAGTGTTCCTTAAGCTAAAGGGCACAAATAACCCATTGAATAAATATTTCCTTATCTAGAAGGTTGTTCTATAGATGTTTTTAGAATCAATAGGATTTTTATGCTACTCAAACTTAAGATATATTTAGGTAAATAACTTTGTATTATTAAGTTTCTATAGAAAATCCTCAATCCTTAGAAGAGGATAGTGGTTCTCTATAGTGATCTTGCTAAGAGATTTGCAGTTAGTGCACAACCTCCATGTGACATCATTCTTTTGTGGAAGAATAATTTAGCTACTTTATGATGATAAAATTATCCCAATATATTACTTCTCACCTAGTTCATGGATATGTTACTTGAACCCCACATTTTATAGAAATGAATTATGATATAGAGAAGCATTAGGTAAAGGCAGTCTAAGATTTATTTACAAATGGTATTCATTATCACAAAGTGTTTAGTTACTCCTAACTTGGTTGGCCTTGATATGATTGTACTATAGTAGCATACAAATCCAACTTGAGGCTTTGTTAATACTATTGTAGGAGTTGTAATATTTTTTATTGCTACAAGATTCTTCTTATGTTAAAGTCTCACTTTTACAAGCACAAATTTCATGTTAGAACTAACTATCTGTCATACCAATTGGAATTGATTAGTGATTTTTTTGAACTTCCTTCAATATATAGTGTCCCTTGTTACCAATATCTATAAAATTATATTTTCCTATGTGCATGGAAAAGGGGAACCAAAAGGGAGTCAAAATTGGCCACCTTTATTCATATACTTAATAACTTAAACATGAAATTCATTATATAGTCACACTCAAAATTTGAAGATGTGATAAGAACAAGATTAATAGTGGTGATAATTGGTTACAGGAGATAATAACTCAGCCAAAATAACCCTAGAGAGAATAACCCAGTCACAATAACCCAAGGAAAAAATAACCCAGGGTCATAATAACCCAAGCCAAAATAACCCATGGTCAGAATAAGCCATGGATAGAATATCCCCATAAGAATATAGAGAAAAGAAAATAAAATTCACTAGCTTGATCTAAAATGACCACGGGTTATTATGTCCATGGGTTATTTTGACCACGGGTTATTCTGTCCATGTGTTATTACAACCTTAGGTTATTTTGTCCTTGGGTTATTATAACAAGGTTATTGTGTCCAAGGTTATTGTGGCCAGGTTTTTATGTCCTGATACTGTGATAATCTAGTTTCTAAACTAATATTATTTTTTAAATGATGGAGGTTAAGAGGGTTGAATAGGGGGAGCATATGAAGTGCTCCTATTTTAGTTAGAAAATGTAATGTAGTATTAGGTGTGCTCCCCCAAAAAAGTTGACTTTTAAAAGGTATTTTGAAAATTCATTTTAGTAAAAAATTAGCTTGCATCACATAGTTTATGTCTACTATATTTATTAATTTTTTAATGATTTTTTTTACTATTTTCAAAGTTGACACATCCTAAAAAATAAAAAATTGAGAATGCTTTCCCCTTAATTTTTTGAAAAAGAATAAAAAATAATTATTTTAACTGTGTTTAGAATAGATTTTATAATAAAATGTGATATTTTTTAAATTTAGATGAGTGGATATAAAATGAGACTAAAAAAATAAACATATATTTTCATCAAAACATGATGATGATAGAAAAGGAATTGAAGATGGAAACTTTTTTTTTTTGAATTTTAGAAAAAATACATGGTTAGAAAGGTAATCTAGAGCTAGAAGTTATAATGCCTCTTTTTTCATCAACATAAAAAAATGTAAATTTGATGGAGGGAAAGCTAATGTTTAGTTCATTTTCTATATTTTATAGAAATCAAAACTTTATATGTTAACATGTAAGTTGAACACTTTGAATTAGATTACCAAAGAAAATCCAACTAATGGGTGGTAGTTTTTGAAGCAAGACATAACATGAATGTGAACATAATCAGCTCACATTTTTATGCATATAGAAAATAAATAATGGTCTAATAGCATCTAATTTTTTTTAATCTTTTATGACTCACAAAGTATGAGTGCATTATATGCTATTCAAACCAAAAAGTTTTTTTTGGTCATCCATCTTTGTGCACATGCCCATTTCTTTGATTCACTTATAATACCTATCATGGACCTAGGCCTAGTCTACATAAGTTTTTTACCTTGAATTTTGTTATAGTATTGTTGTACTATCCTCTATCTTAAGCTATGCAAGTAGGGTTTTCCTCGTGTAGCATTCTTGTATAGAATAAGTGTTGGAATTATGAAGTGTACACCAAGTTTTCTAGTTGTGTACTACATATGGTCTTAATCCTGTTGTGGTTTCTAATTTTTATTTGGGTGGCATTGAGAACCATTCAGTAGTTTAGATTTTTTCTGTAAGGCCTTAGACATTGGCTTGTTATGAAATTTTCAATATTTTATCTTTCTCTTAAGGGTATGTGTAGGATCATGTGGGTCCAAACTAGACCCTTAAGTGGCAATAAAAATTTAGAAAAACAAAGTTAGGCAACTTGACATAAAAGATTGAATAGGTTATTAACATAATTTGAAAAATATGTAAGAACAAAACTTGTAGGAAATTGAATGGAGTTTCTAAGCTACTAGTCTTTTTTTGGAAAAAAGTAAATCTATTTTGCAAAAAATTGAAATTTCAATGGAGTGGAACTAAATATTTAGGAAAAAGATAAGAAATAGGTGTATTTATGACCAACCTAAGAACAAGAAAAAATAGTTTTTTTTTTGAAACTTTCAATAGATGTAGATGATACATGCAAAAATGTGTCAATTTTTTTTTGTAATTTTTTTGCATACAAATAATTAGTTATGATTTTTTGGTTAGAAATTTTTAGAATTATTAAAATGTGTTTTTCTAACAACCATAACTTGGTCAAAAATTTATGAAATTCATTTTTATTACTTTTATCCTATAGTATGCGAAGCATAGAATGTGATGCATCTTTTAGATTCAAAAGATGTGAAATAGTTTGAAAGTTATAGAATATTTTCAATTACCCTATCAATTGAGACTTTAGTCATAATGTATGTATAAAATCAATAATAATTATTTGGGTATGTGCAGGATCATGATGGGCCAAAAAGTGGCAATATGATGGGTATGTGGCTAATGACTATTTTTTTACCCAAAATTGATGAAATGTAAAGGGTTTTTAAAGGAGATTCTTAGCTTTCCATTGATATAAATTATGCTTTACTTTGAATTTAATAAGTAATTATTATTCATTTTCTATTGAAATTATGACTAAAGTCCTGATTGATAGGTTGATTGAAAAAATATCTATAGCTTTCAAACAATATCACATTTTTGAATCAAAACATGAGTCACATTCTATGCTTTGCATACTATAGGATTAAAAAAAGAAAAATTGAATTTCATGAAGTTTTGACCAAGTTAAGGTGGTGAACATATGAGTTTTATATTTTTAAAAAGTTGTAATAAAAATTCATAATTAATTATTTACTTGGAAAAAATATGCATCACATCTGGCATGAGTCCTCTACTTATATCTAAAATATTATAAAAAATATTATCATTTTATTGTGCTTAGGGTGGTCGATAGACACCTGCTTCTTATTTTTTCCCTAAAATTTAAGTACCACTTCATTGAAATTTCAAATTTTCACCAAATAGATTTTTTAGAAAAAACCTAGTAGTTTAGAAAATACATTCAATTTGCTACAGATTCTATTCTTACATATTTTTGAAATAATATAGATAACTTATTCAAATTTTTATGTCAAGTTTCCTAACTCTGTTTTTTTTGAATTTTTTGCCACTTAAGGGCCCCTTTTTTCCATGATGATCCTACACATACCCATTTATTGAATTCATAATAAGGTTGAAACATAGAAAAATAGGGTTCATCAAGGTGAATAGATCAAGATGATGAACCACTAATTTTTATTATGAAACATTCAATTATGAGGGCCGAAATGCCAAAATAACAATAAAAAACTAGCCCTGACTATTATGGAAAATATGAGGGGAGTTTTTAGAGCTCAAAGTGATGTGTACCTTGTTGTAAGATACCTATTTTTAGGTCACAAAGGACTTATTCACATTTATTGGTGAATGGATCCTTATTAGGGTTCTTGAAACTACTCAATCTAGGCTATTTTCCTTGAAATTTGAACTCTTAGATCCTCAGTTGTTAGCTTCTGAAAACCTATAACAAATTCTCTAGCCTTGATTCCATGTTTTTGCACTATGAATGACAATTTTACAACTTGACAAGTTTGCTTCCAATTTCTTCTCCACTTGATCTACAACCTATAAACCTGCAAATACACATTCAAGGGAAGAAAAACTTGTTGATTTTAGTGAATAGGGGTTTTCCTAATTCAGAAACCTTGTAGGAAATTAAATCAAATGATCAAATAATGAAATTGAAGCATGAAATAATGGAATGTTGATACCTTGTAAGTTGTCATGGAAGATAAATCTACAAACTAACATGTGTTAGCCATGAAGAATTTAGATCTTGATCTTGAATAGGATGTGTAGCAATGCTTACAATGTAGATATTCAATACTACACTAACTATCTTAGGTCAACAACATTCTTGAATGCATTATGCCTTAGACATGGTGGAATGATCTTGAATTGCTGCAATAAACTCTTGATAATATGCCTTAGAATTCCTTTGAAATTCTCTTGAAGCACTCCAATTCTTGAAAACATGAATTCTTAGACCTCTTGTAAGCTTGCTAGGATAAACAATGTGAATTAACCCCATATTTATACTAAATCTAGAGATTAACCCCAAAATTCAAATAATTCAAGTTGAAACTAGATATAGAATAGAAAATCATTAGAATACCACTAAAATTGAATTAAAAAATGGGTGTCCTACTCAAGGAGGACCCATTCACCACTAAAGGTGAATGGTTCTTGGCAAAAGTTTCTAGTACCTTGCTTTAAAAGGGTTTTATACTAAATCTAGATATTAACCCCAAAATTAAAACAATTCAAGCTAAAACTAGATCTAGAATAGAAAATTATTAGAATCTCACCAAAATTGAATTAAAAAATGGGTGTCCTACTCAAGGAGGACCCATTCACCACTAAAGGTGAATGGATCCTAGCACAAGTTCTAGGACCTTGCTTGAAAGGGTGAAAAAATGTCAAAAACCCATGTCAAATATGCATAGGGGGGTCCTATGTGGAGAGGACCCATTCACCACTAAGGGTGAATGGATCCTAGAACCATTTTTCGTGACCTTAATTTTTTTAAATTTAATGTTATGCAATTTGAATATTGGGTGTTAGGATGGATCCTCATAAGGTTTCATAAATAAGGCTTAAATTTGAATTAAAGGGGCTAATTAAGCTCAATTAACCCCAATTAATTAATGAAACCCTAGATAACTATGAGATTGTGTTAGAACACTTTACAACACCTTAAATAGGGTACAAATTAATTACATTTCATTAAAAAGGGACCCAAATTAATGTGAATGTGTACAACACATTACATCACTAAACTTATTTATTGATGTGCGACCAATTCACAAGAGAGAGATAGAAAGGGAGAGACATATGAAAGAGAAAATTGAGAGAGAGAGGCAGTGGGAGGGACTTCAGAGAGAGGGAGAGAGAGAAACCTATGAGGGAGAGATACATGAGAGGGAGGGGGAGAGAGAGAGTTGAGAGGGAGAGAGGGAGAGAGAGTTCAAAGGGAGAGATGGAGAGAGAGGAAGAGACTTGAGAGAGAGATAGAGATAGAGATAGAAAGATATATATATATATATAGAGAGAGAGAGAGATGCCCAAGAGGGAGGGAGAGAATTGAGAGAGAGATACCAGAGAGAGATAGAGAGATCCAAGAGAGAGAGGATGGGGGGAGGGAGAGGTGTAAAGAGAGTTATCTAGTTGGGGTGGGAAGGAAAGACTTGAGAGAGAGAGATGGAGTAGGAGAGACCTGAGAAATAGAGGGAGTGGAAGCGACCCAAGAGACTTATTTGTTCTTGAAGAGATCTCATCCATGTTGCATATTTTAATGTGAGGTAAAGAATGCAGTTATTGTAATGCATCTCCTTATTTTAATGATGCGTAGAAGAGGGCTGTAAAGGATGTTGGTAAGATTGTAGGCCTCAATTTCATGCAAAAAATTACTAAGCCAATGGTCACAACTATAACTTTTGGCTTCCATGATGTATTCACTCAAGAAAGAAGCATTCTTATCTTTAGTTTGGGTGGAGGTGCGTTCAATGTGTTAGTTCTTTCTATTTGAAAGAGTAATATTGTTGCCAAGGTTGTTAGAGGAGATATACATTTGGGAGGTCAATATTTTCATAACATAAGGCTTAATTACTATGTTCAAAATTTCAATACAGAATACAAGTTGGATATCAGTAGTAGTGCTAGAGCTAGAGAGGGAGGGAGTATAAGATATATAATATATAGTATATTATTTTGTATACTGTATAGTATAAAATGTATATTATATAATATGTACTATATAGAATATATATTAAATATACTATATAATATATATCATAATATATAATATATAATATATTATAATATATTTATTATATATTAATATATAATACATTTAGTATATATTAATCATACATAATATTGGTTTTATGTATTATTTGGTTTATAAAATTGAATGCTAACAAATATCCGTTCATAATGGATATCTATTATTTATTGTATAAGATTTGGAACTTCCCCTTAATATATAATTTATATACTATATACTATATAATATATGCCTTAATAATAATAATATTAATATTACAATAAATGTTGCAAGTATGCATAAGTTTGCTTGTGTTGTCATTAATATCAACACAATAAAGGATACTGCAAGTTGTGCATGTATAGTTGAGATGTTGATGAGATGTTGTGAGTACATGGAGCTATCTTTATGATGTTGCAGATGAGCTAATATGATGTGTTACCAATTGCTTTTGAGAAAATTAATAAATAAGAGAATTCAGAGTTGTGTGTGTTTAGAATGTGCTTCGATATGCACTCCAAATTTCTTCTATGTTGATCCTATGCTTGTGTGAATCTAAGGTGTTATTTACGGGAAAGTGTTGGTGATATCTCCTAGTTTGTAGCTTTTGATTTGATAGAGAATGAAATTTGTGTTCATTGATATATGAACTAGTTTGACAAAGCTATTTGTCTGTGGACTGGGAAAAATGTTTATGCTCCGTAGTCCTCCACTAGTTTGTTGAACAGGACTTGTAGATCTATATGATATCTTGGAATCATTTCCTTGATGTTATGGAAAATATGTTTGTGGTCTAGTGCTTTGAAAGTCGAGTTTTAGTATTATTGTGTGTGTTTATAGAATCCAGATAGACTAGTGAGAAGTGTTCCAAGTTTGAAGATTATTGCAGCCAATGCAGATGAGTCTGAAGGTATTTGAGATGTGTTAAAGTGATTGATGAAGTGTGTTGTGTGGTCCACATGTTATCTTCTTGATGTGGAAGCGTATACTTCAAATCATTTTTGTTTTCATTAGGTTTGGCCGACTTGGTGTTTACACTTCATACAAAAGATTAAGAATTAATTAAGGAAGTGTGTGATTGATCTGAGATGATGTTTTGGGTCTTGGTTAAGTGTTTGTTCCATCCATTCTCATTCCTTTCCACCATGGGAATGTTGAGTTGCTGACCTAATTTGAATTTATGTAATGAAGCATGTGTAGCAAACCTTGGAGAAAGTTTCTAAGGTTGAGGTTGGTATAAATACAAGTTGAGATGTAATGACTAAATCAATCAATCAAGCCATAGGTTTAGGAAGAAGATTTTTCCAGAAGTGAATTGAGGAAATAGTACTTTAATGCACTAGATTCCTGAAAGTAGTGGGTTGGCAATGTCTACAATTCCTTTGATCAGGTTTTAGATGTGTGTAACTTGAAATGTTATATTTTCTTTGTAATATTTTCTTTCTATAGGAAGTGAGCCTCTTTCTGGATAGTGAGTCCTATCTGTAGGTAGTGATCCTTATATTTGAGCAGTGATCCCTTAACAGTGAGCCTCTTTATATTTCATTATGCTATTACTTTATATTGTGAGCTAATCCTCACTATTTTTTTTCCCTTATTTGGTTTTCTACATAAAATATGGCATCTCTTATATTGATTTTTCTTTCTATTATTTGCATTTCACGTTCATACTTTATAATAGAATTAAGTGGTTGTGAAGTTAATAAATGTTTCAATTTTTGTTTTTGAATTTGGTGTCAACTATTTCATCTATCCCCCCTCTCAGTTGTCTTGTTCCTTTCAAAAATTGGTATCTAAGCTTTGGTTCCTTGGTGAAGAGATTAACTACTTAAGGTAGATCTAATGGATTTTACTATAATGAATAGAAATTAAAAATGAGAGGTTACATAATCTCTCTTGGTTATAAGACCTGGAAGGCTATTGAGAAGAAGTATGTTGCTTCGGTAAGTGGTCCTACTACTGTAGATGAGGTTTCCTCCTATGAGAAGAATGAGAAAGTGAGGTATGTGATTTACAGTGCTTTATCTAAGATTGAGCGAAAAAAAATTATTTCTTTGGGCATTGCGTAGGAAGTTTGGAAGAAGTTGGAAGATATTTATCAAGGAAATGATAGAGTGAAATTGAAAAAGAAGCTGAAAACAAAGTAAAGATATGAAAATATGAAAATGGGAGGAGAAGATATTACAAGCTATTTATAGAGGATTGATCTTGCAACAAATGAAGTAAGGAATCAAGGGGGTGCTCTAACAGATGAGGATATAATAGAGAAGATTTTAATGACCTTACCAAAAAGTTACAGTGATAAGGTATCAGTTATTGAGGAAGTGTATGATCCTAAGAATTTTACTAAAGAACAACTATTTGGCACCTTGACTACATTTGAGATGAGGAAGTTTAGAAAGAAAGAGAAGACAAAGTCAACCTTTAAAGCTACAAAGATAGAAGATGATCCTGAGGATGATAGTTCAGATGAGTTGGAAGAAAATTTTACAAGGAAGTTGAAGAAAGGTACCAAAAAGTACTATGATGTAGTGTTATTTACTAAACCTAAAAGGTGCAAAATAAAAAGAAATGCAAAGGGGAAAATAATACAACACTTTGAGATTAGCCTAAGTTGACTTGAACAATATAAAGATAAACAATAGATTATACCTTGTCCAAGTGATCCTTTTGGTTGTCCCTTTGATGTAGCTTGAATTTGTGCTCCTTGATGGAAAATATATTAAAATGCTATGCAAAGTGATGTGAGTTGGATGTAGAATGCCATGAAAGATGTGGGTGTTTTGATAGATGAATGCAAATGGAGGCAATGCAAGCTTCAAAATGTAACAATGGAGGTTGAATGCAAAATTCCTGAAGTTGAATGCTTGAATTGTGAATGAGTGTTGTGAAAATGAGATAACATCTCCCATTTTAAGGGAAGAGTCTCTAGAGGATTCAATTTATAGGATTTAGCCAACATGGACAAGATGAAGGGCTATGCTGAGTTGAGGACTCACAAGCCCTCACATCTTGCCATGTGGAAGAGTAGGTGTCACAAGGATAGGTGATGTGCAAAGAGGACACGTGAGGTGGAGGTAATTGCAAGTACCTAGGGATTAGGGGAGGTTTCCTCAAAAAGGAAATTCCTATCCCCATATGAGATGATGGTGACAAGTGAGGAATTTTAGAAAGTCCTCTCTTATCATCATGGGGATAAGAGAATTTTTTGGGGGAATAAATGTGAATTTAAAATTCACATGAATGGGGAGTACCTTGGGTATAAGACAAAGTCCTCATAAAAGAGGTCCTTGTCCCATGTGACTAATGTGACCTATGAGGGAATTTAGAATTTCCCAACAACTTGCATGAGGAAGAGAAAAGCATTGGATGAATAAATGTGAGTTTTTAATTCACATGGGGAAGAGGCCAATGCTTAAAAAGGAAAGCACTCATGAAAGGTTGACTTGGAGGACATAACAAATATGGCATGTGATTAGATTAAGGTTGTGCAAAAAGGTGATTAAGAAGACTAATGAATGATTAGAGATAAGTGGCAAAATATGGAGGATGTGATATTAATTTTGATTAAGGGTGTGTACATCCTAATCATGGATTAAATAGACTAATCTAGATTAGAAGAAGATTATGGAGGATGTGACAAGGAGAGAGTAAAGAGATTTAAAATTGATTTAAATGAAAAAAGGCTAAATGACTAAATTAAATAAATTGATATATTTATTTAATTTATAGAGGAAAGGATGAATGGTAAAGTATTTAATTGTTAAATTAAATACTTTAAAAAACTTAGGAAAAGGGGAAATATTAATTAAATAAATCATTTAATTAATATTGATGAAATATGAAATAGATGAATAAAGGGGACAAATTTGACCATGTGGGAGTGGTCAAATTTGGATGTCTACAAGTACAAAGGTATGTTACCTTTTAAATGTTTCAGTTGTGGAAATATGGGTCATTATGCTTCAAGATGTCCAAATAAAGTTGTACATAAGAAGTACATAGATAATAATAAAGATAGAAAGGATAAGAAGTACAAGAAGTTGTATTATGTCAGAGAAGATGCTCAAATTTTTGATTATGAATCTAATTTTTAGGATAATGATGATAAATTCTTGTTTCTAGCTTTAGAGAATAAATCTATTCCTACTAACTCTAGAATATGTGCAATGGAAAGTGGTTTAGAGAGCAAGAAGGATGAGAAGGAAGGTACTTTGGTTATTGCATTTCATCCTAGATAAGAAGAAGACTATTGGGTGATTGACAGTGGCTATTCTTTAATCACATGACCAGATATAAAAGTAAGTTCACTATGCTAGAAAAATATGATGGTGGTTAGCTATGTTTGGAGATGATTCTGGAGGAAAGATTGTTGGGAAAGGAAGAATTAGTTTTGATGGTAAGCACAACATTGATGATGTCTATTATGTTAAGGAATTAAGGAATAATCTTTTGAGTGCTAGAAAAATGTGTAGAAAGGTTTCAAACTTTTGGTTCAGGATAACACCTATGAGATTGGAAAAGGGTTTGGAACTGTGGTTGTAGTAGGAAGAAGAACACATTGAAATATTTATCAACTTAAGGGTGTTGATGGTTAATGCCTTGTATCTCAAGTCAATGAAAGTTGTCTATGGATCTGGAGGATGGGACATGTAAAATTTGATAATTTGATTAGAATATGTTCAAGAGAGGTTGTTTGAGATCTTCCTAAGATTACAAAGCCTAGTACTATGTGCAAGAGTTGTGAGCTGGGAAAGAAAACTAGAAGTAGTTTTAAAGAAAAAGATCAGTTAGCTATGGGAATGCTGGAATTGGTTCATACTAACCTCTATGGCCCTACAAGAAAAATAATTTTAAATGGTGATAGGTATTTCATGCTCTTTGTTGACGATTATTTTAGAATGACATGGGTTACATTTCTTAGAGAGAAGAATCAAGCTTTGGATAGATTTAAAGTATTCAAGGCAAGGGTAGAGAATGAAATAAACTTGAGAATTAAATGTTTAAGGTCTAATAGAGGTGGAGAATTCACTTCTAGTTAGTTTAACATATTTTGTGAAGAGCATGGCATAAAGAGACATTTTTCCACTCCTAGAACTCCACAAAAAAATAGAGTGGTTGAGAGAAAGAACTGGTCTATTCAGGAAGCTACTAAAACAATGATGAAATAAGAAAATGTAACTGATGTATACTTGAGAGATACAATTCGTACCATTATTTACATTCTTAACTGAGTTTAGATTAGAGGTAACAACACTAAGACTCCTTATTAGTTGTGGAATGGTAAGATTCCTATTGTGAAGTATTTTAAGGTGTTTGGAAGCAAGTGTTTCATTAAAAGAGATGATGAGAACCTTGGGAAGTTTGATGATAGATGTGATGAAGGCATTTTCCTTGGGTATTCAACTAGTAGCAAAGTATGTAGATGCTTCACTAAGAGATTGAGGAAGATAGTTGAAAGTGAAAATGTGAAGGTTGATGAGGATATGAACAAACCAATTGAGATAAGTGGAGTTGAACAAGATGATTCTATTTTCAAACCTATACTAGAAGAGAATAAAGAGGAAGAAGAACAAATTGAGGAAGAGGAAGAGATTCTGGAACCTACTCCTAAGACTCCTAAGTATGTAAAGAAGAATCATCCTAAAGACTAGATAATTGGAGATAAGATTGAGGGTGTGAAGATGAGAACCAAAGTGGTGGAGAGTGAGATAAATCTATATTTACTTTCAAAGATAGAACCCAAGTCTATGAGTGAAGCATGCAAAGATGAGAGTTGGGTAAGATCTATGAAAGAAGAATTGTAGCAGATAGAAAAGAATCGGACATAGGAACTGGTTCCTAGACCAGTGAATAAGAATGTAATTGGTACTAAGTGGGTGCTTAGAAATAAATTGAATGAGAATGGTGAAGTTGTGAGAAACAAATCAAGACTTGTATGTAAAGGTTATTCACAAGTTGAAGGCATAGAATTTGAAGAGACATTTTCCCTAGTGGCAAGAATGGAGGCAATTCAAATGTTCTTGGAATTTTCTACTTATAAAGACTTCAAGGTATATCAAATGGATGCCAAGTCTATTTTCTAAATGGAGAATTGGAAGAAGTGTACATGGAACAACCAGAGGGATTTCAGCTATTGAATAAACTAGATTTGGTCTATAAGTTGAAGAAGCAATTGTATGGATTGTGTTGGTGTAATTAAAAGTGTTGTGATTTGTTGTAGGTCATGATTACACCCTAGTTAAGTTTACTTAGGGACCAAATAGGAGGTAGTTGGAGCATTTCCACTTTTGGTGGAATTATCATGTTATTACTTTATCACATCGACCTTTCATGGAGATATCATGTGATTACCTCTCCACCTTTTGTGGGTGATCCACCTTTTGTCGTGATTATCACATTATCACTTTTCCACTTTAGGTGGAGTGATAGCTTTTCATAGTTGTCTCATGTCATAAGATTACAAAACTTGTCATAATCTTATGCCCTTCTAAGTTCTCACCTTGGCTATATAAACAAGGAGTCTCCTATGTACTTTTGCACATTCTATTTCGCATCATTGGCAAAATATAGTTTATTCTTATCATATTGTTTTTATCTTCTTATGCTTGTGCTTTCTATTAGGCCTCTAGATCTTGGGTGGCTATCTTCATAGCCAATTCTTACATGGTATCAAAGCTATTGGAGTGCCTTTAGTTATCCTTTTGGGGAGATATTGAGTGAAATCTTGCATTTTCTTAATAAAAATATTAGATTATAGGGGAGTTTCCATTTTTGGCCTTGTATTGTAGGTGCATTTTGGGAGCATGTTGCATTAGATCCAAGATTACCATTGCATCTAGAGTGTTTGAGATAGTTAGATTTTCCTTTTGTTTCATACCAGTTGGACATTAGAGGCCAAATCTACAAAGGTTTGAAGATTAGAGGTGGTTGCCAAATCTAGGAGCTAACTACCATTTTAGAGCATTTTCAGCCAAAAAGGACATCACCATCACATTCAGAAGGGCCAAAAGCCCCTAAATCAACTACCAAATCATCAAATTTGGACAAAGTTGTCCGCTAAGGAATTTTTTTTACTAGTCAAGCCATACAACCCAACCATAATTATAGGGTACGAATTGATTTTTCAAAAAAATATTTTAAATTTATTCTAATTTTTTTTGTAAAAATAAAATTAAAAAATATTTCTTGTCAAAAGTTTATTTAATTTTTTTTTAATAAAAAAAGGGTGGCAAATTCTGCATACCCTATTGTACAGAGGGTACTGTAGACTTGTTGGTGACAAGTACCCATAGGTACCATGGTACTCACCTAGCTTCATGCAGGCCCTACATTATAATCAACTGAAATTCAATAAAATAACCGACAGTCTCTTCTAACTGATCGACATCTTCATTTTCATCGGTGGCCCACATTCTTAAATTCAAGTGGTCAACACAATGTATCTGGTCAAAGAATAATATTCCTAGAATATTACGATGACTATTTAAATAATATTCTATGATCAGAAAGGAATATTCCAACGGGGTCAAGTGACAAGTGTGGTGGCAGGAACACCATCAATTTTAACATAGTGACACTTGTGACGACTAGACGGGCATCAAATTTAACATAGTGAATTTTTTATGTCAGCACTGCATCAACAACTTTATGAAAATTGGTAGACCCCCTCTCATTTGTGTTTTTGATTTTGTAGTTCATCTTCAGAGGCTCATATCTCGACCATTTTGAGGCCTTTTTTGGTGCAATTTTTTTTGATTTGGGATAATTTTTTGCACTCTATATGTTGGTGCAATAGGTTTTTCATTTTGATGAACAAATTTTCTAGAAAATTATATTTTTCATAGGTGTTGCTGAGTTGTCACCATTTTTACAAGTTCTAGGGCTCCGTTTAGGCTCATACGAACTCCTTTTTAGGTGTAATTTTTTTTTGAAAGTGCATGATTTTTTCTAAACTTCACACTGGTGCAATCAATTTGTAGTGATTGTTATAAGAAATTTTACTTTCAACATATGGTCTATTTTGGTCTATTTTGGTATTTTTATAGTTAAGATCTTAGTTTGGTCTTTTGTATCAGTCATTTGAGTCTATTGTAGCCTAGTATAGGTAGTTTTAAAGCATTGAAAATCAAAAACCCACTTTGCTTGGCTTGCAAGTGGCCATTGTACACGCACTAAGATAAAGTTCCAAATCATCTTTTTGGGCGGGTTCTTGATTGGGTTAATTTGGGGGGTGTCTTGTGTGATTGTGCCCCTCTCTCTATATTCTTCTATTTCTTTTCTTTTTGCTATGGGTTCTCCTAAGTTTCCTTTGTTAGCTCCACATAACTATTCTTCTTCAAAAATTGATGCTTGAAGTAAGTTAGTGGAAAAAATATTAACTCATTATATTGATGGAATTTTTGTTGCACCACCTGATCCTAAAGTTGATCCTATTCCTTATATGGATTGGCTCACTAAAAATACTATGGCTCTTTGAACTTTGAGGAAATATGTATCAAAAGATCTCATCTTTCAAATTGAAAAGTGTAAAATAATTAAAGATTGGGAAAATTTTGGTCAATTGGATGACCAAGTTGATGAGATTAGAGGTTATCAACTTGATAATGATGTCACAATGTTAGATCCCAAGAATTTTGATACAATCCAAGACTATTTCACTAAGACAAATGAGCTAAAATCACAACTTAAGGATAGTGGCATTGGAAAAAAGGATGTACAATTGGTCTACAATTTGTTGGGAAAGATTCCATCAAAATATTCAACATTTGTTTCTAGCTTCCAAACCCATCACTTGATAGTGGGTAGTTCTTTCAGTATGCCATCATTTGATGCATTCACAAAAATATTGATGCTAGAGCAAGCAAAGTTGATAAACATGGGGGTTCTCAAGTATTCAAATTCAAAATCTTTGATGGCTAATCAAGGGAATCAAGGGACTCAAGGAAAGGGTTCCAACAAGAAGCAAAAGAGCTCTAAGCCAAAGACACAAAAAGATAAAGCACAATCATCCTCTCCACAACAAGGGAATTATTCATCTTCTCCCAAGAAGGGAAATTCAAGTAATAAGGAGCTAACAACTTGTTCATATTGCAAGAGATTTGGTCATGATGAGCATCATTTCCACACTAAGCAAATTGATGAGTTGAAAAACATCATCAAGAAGAACATCAATTTTCCATCTTCCTACAAGAAGAAGGATTCATCTCCTTCCACTTCATCACAATCAAAAGGAAAAATGAAAGCATTTATGGCTACTACAGGTTCTTCAAAGCAATGGATACTTGACTCAGGTTCCACATATCATATGGGTTCTACAAGGGAGCAATTTCTTCTTTGGAGCCATCTAAGGTACCTCACATCTTCATAGGAGATGATACTCAAGTGGAAGTTGAAGGAAAATATTTGGTTGTCATGGATGATGGAACATTTGAGAATGTTCTCTATGTTCCTAACTTGAGCACCAATCTTCTTTCAATCTACCAAATCACTCACTTTGGAGATGGCAAGAAAGTTGAGTTTGTACCAGATTTAGTTGTGGTCAAAGAACTTAAGGATGATGCCTTGGTTATAGTGGGACAATCCAATCACAACACACAAATTTACTCATCCTCCCACTTTGTGCCTAAGTATCCTTCTACAACCTTGCTCACTCATTCAAATTAAGAAAGTAAGCTATGGATTTAGTGGTTTGGACATCTCAATTACTGCTATCTTCAATATCTTATCTCCAAGGATATGGTAACAAGATTCTCAAATCATCTTTTTAGAAGGTTTATGTTCAGGTTGTTCCATGGGTAAGCATCCAGAAGAGAAGTTTGATAAAGGGAAGTCTTGGAGAGATTTGGAAGTTCTTCAATTGGTTCACAATAATGTAGTAGGTCCATTTCAAGTGCCATCATTTAGCAAAGCTTGCTATGTCCTCACCTTCATTGATGAATACTCCCACTTCACATGGGTCTATTTTCTTGTTCACAAGAGTGAAGTATTTTAAATATTTCTAGCCTTCAAGGCTCATGTTGAGAAGTAATCAAGGAAGAAAGTCAAGATTCTCCACACATACAATGGAAGAGAGTATGTGAATAGTAGACTTGAGGAATTTTGTACTCTTGAGGGGATTGATCTTTAGCATTCAGTTGCCTACACTCTACAATAGAATGGTGTTTCTTAAAGGAAGAATAAGACCCTTAAGGAGATGGCTAGATGCATGATTCATTTTCATTCTCTTGGTCCTCAATTTTGGGAAGAAGATATCAATTGTGCCACACACATCCAAAATTAGGTTCCCCATAAGGCATTGAAGGGTATGACTTGTTTTGAGGCTTGGTATGGTAGAAAACTGATTGTGAGACACTTTAGAGTTTTTGGTTGTCTAGCTTGGGAACAAATACCTCTAGAGAAGCGCAAGGCATTAGAACCTTAGACTAGGCCTTGCATCTTTGTTGGATATCTTGAAAGTGTTAAGGCATATATACTTTTTGATCGAGAGACACATGGGCTATTCATTGAGAGGATTTTTCACTTTGAGGAAATATCTCTTAGCTTGGCCTCTAATCCTCCTCTTCCTTCCTCCATAGTGGAAAGTGATGATAGTGACTCAAATGGTGATTCTTCCTCAACTTCAACTCGAAGGATCACACCTTCAAAGGGTCAACTTGTAGTTGAGGATCCTTATCCTTCATCTCCTACTAGACCTCATTGGGAACAATAGACTCTTGAGTTAGGACGTTCTCTTGTTGGGGATCCTTTAGATACTCAAAGGACTAAGTCAAAACATCAAAATTTTCCACATGCTTTTATTTATAGTGCTTCTAATCCACAGTCCTTCAAGGAAGCATCAAGAGTTCTAGAGTGGGATTCCGTAATGGAGGAAGAGTATAGTTCCTTGATGAGGAACCACACATAGGATTTAGTTCCACTCCCTAAGGGGAGAAAGATGGTTTAGTGTAAGTGGATTTATCAGACCAAGTATGTAGCAAATGAAAGTGTGGATAAATACAAGGCTAAAATTGTGGTGAAAGGTTTCTCATAGGTTCTAGGTGTTGATTATATAAAGAAATTTGCACCCATTACTAAGATGAACTCTATTTGCTTGATACTTGCTATTGTTGTAGCTCATGGTTGGGTTGTACATCAGATGGATGTGAAGAGTGCATTTCTTCATGGGGATGTTCATGAGGAGATTTACATGGAGCAGCCACAGGGATTCATACATGATTATTCTTTGGTTTTATAATTGAGGAAGTCTATCTATGGCCTCAAAAAATAGGCCCCTAGGGTTTGGTATGCCAAGATGGATTCCTTTCTTCTCTCAACAGAATTCACCAGGCATCATTCAAATCTGAATGTCTACATTTTTCAACAAGATGACTCTCATTTTCTACTTGTGCTCTATGTGTATGACAATCATTACAAGGAGTACCTCTATGTTGATGACTTAATCATTATAGGGAGGACCTCATCCATCATTGGCAGTGTTAAATCTGCTTTGCAGGACAATTTTTCTATGACTAACTTGGGCCTTTTGCACTATTTTCTTGGGATTGAGATCACACAATCAGCTTTTGGGATCTCTCTTTCTTAGCCCAAGTATTCTCTTTATCTTGTAGCTCAGTTTCACATGGATGATTGTAAGCCCACTCTGACTCCCTTTCTTTTAGGATTCAAGCTTGAGGCTAAGTGTTCTACTCCACTTGTTGGGAGTCTCATCTACTTGACTCACACATGTTTTGATATCTTCTTTATAGTTGACACGATTTCATGCTTTATGTAGAAACCACATGACCTTCATTGGAAAGCAATCAAACATATATTGCATTACATACAGGGTACACATCATCATGGGATTCACTATGCCATAGGTATAGGACTTACCTTGGTGGGATATACAAATTCTGATTGGGTTGGTGATCTTGATGATCATAAGTCCACTTCTTGCAACAATTTTCATCTTGGTTCTGGCCCCATTTGTTGGTAGAGTAAGAAGCATCATGCTATTGCTCTTTCTTCAACTGAGGTTGAGTGTCAAGGGGTTGTTAATGCCACTATTGAGGATATTTGGCTTCAAAATATTCTCACTGAGTTTGGTTTCACTATTCCATGTCCTACAGTCATTCATTATGACAATCAAAGTGCCATCCAACTCTTGAAGAATATGGTTCACCATCAAAGGACCAAACACATCGAGATTCATATGCACTACATCAGGGAGCTGATACAAGAGCATGCCATTGATTTGTAGTATTGTCCTAAAACACAACAGGTTGCATATATCTTAACCAAACCCTTCATTGAGAGTATATATCATCATTTGTGAGCTCTCTTAGGGATGTGAGGTGTTTCATTTGAGGTGATCACTTGACCTTATTCATTCTCTCTTTTTTTTTGGGGGGGGGGGATTTTTCCTCACTTGAGGTTTTTCCCTCTCATCTTTTTGAGAGCCTTTTTTTCTTGTTTTTTTATCTCTCTTTTGGGGGAGAGTTTTCCCCCATGTGTTTTTCTCCCTTTCTTTTTTTTTATGCAAGATTGCATTGTATTTGTACATGGGTACCTAACATGGCCTAGTAGTTGGGACCCATTCTTGCATTGTTTGCTTTTGTGTACATTCTCCTTAAGTTACACTTAATGGGGGATGTTGGTGTAGTTAAAAGTAGTGTACCTTGTCTTGGGTATGTGCAGGATCATCATAGAAAAAACAAGCCCTTAAGTGGCAAAAAATTTAGAAAAATCAGAGTTAGGAAACTTGACATAAAAATTTGAATAAGTTATCTATATTATTTCAAAAATATGTAAGAATAGAATCTATAGAAAATTGAATGTAGTTTCTAAACTACTAGGTTTATTTTAAAAAAATAAAATATATTTGGTGAAAATTTGAAATTTCAATGTAGTAGTACTTAAATTTCGGGGAAAAAATAAGAAGTAGGTGTTTGTTTGACCACCCTAACCAAAATAAAATGATAATATTTCTTATAAGCTTTTAGATATAAGTAGAGGACTCATGTCCTGATGTGATGCATATTTTTTGTAATTTTTTTCCTAGTAAATAATTAATTATGATTTTTTTATTACAAATTTTTATTAATATAAAAAATCGTATGTTTGACCACCTTAACTTGGTAAAAAATTCATGAAATTCAACTTTCTTTTTTAGTTCTATAGTATACGAAGCATAGAATGTGACACATGTTTCAGATTCAAAAAATGTGATATTGTTTGAAAGCTATAGATGTTTTTCAATCATCCTATCAATTAGGACTTTACTCGTAATTCAAATAGAAAATGAATAATAATAATTTATTAAATTCAAAGTAAAGCATAATTTATATTGGTCAAAAGCTAAGAATATCCTTTAAAAAATCTTTTTGTTTCATCAATTTTGGGTGAAAAGAGGTCGTCAACCACATACCCTACAAATACCCATAATAGGCATGCACATACCCTCCTAGGTCATGATTACACCTTAGTTAAGTTTACTTAGGGACCACATAGGAGGTAGTTGGGGTATTTCCACTTTTGGTGGACTTATCATGTTATTAATTTATCACATCCGCCTTTCATGGACATATCATGTGATCACCTCTCTACCTTTTGTGGGTGATCCACCATTTATGGTGATTATCACATTATCACTTTTATACTTTGGGTGGAGTGATTTCTTTTCATAGTTGTATCATGTCATAAGATTATGAAAATTGTTATAATCTTATGCCCTTCTATGTTCTCATCTTGACTATATAACCAAGTGGTCTCCTATGTACTTTTGCACATTCTATTTTGCATCATTGAAAAAATATAATTTATTCTTGTCATATTGTTTCTATCTCTCTTATGCTCGTGCTTTCTATTAGGCCTCTAGATCTTGGATGGCTATGTTCATAGTCAATTCTTACAGATTGAAACAAGCTCCCAAAGATTGGTATGCAATATTGGATAGATATCTAATAGAGAAATTTTTTAACATGGGCTCCATAGACAACAATCTTTATTTCAAGATTGAAAGTAACATAATGTTGATAGTAGTTGTGTATGTGGATGATATCACCTTTGGAGGAAATGAAAGTACGTGTAAGATGTTTGCAGAAGATATGGTAAAAGAATTTGAATATGATTGGTGAGTTAAATTTCTTTCTTGGATTACAAATGAATGAAACTGATAAAGGGATATTCATTTCACAATCTAAGTATGTCAAAGAGTTGTTGAAGATGTTTGGAATTGATGACTCCAAATTGGTTTGTACACCTATGGTGACTAGATGCAAGCTGAGTAAAGATGATGAATCTACTAAGTTTGATCAGAGCATGTACATATCCATGATTGGTGTATTTTTGTATCTTACTGCTATAAGACTAGATATCATGCATGTAGTATGTTTGGTTGCTAGATTTCAAGAATAACCAAAGGAAACACATGTTACAATTGTAAAGATGATATTTAGATATCTTAAGGGCACACTGGATTATGGCTTGTGATATCCTAAGGATAGTGATTTCACTTTGAATGCTTACATTGATGCAAATTGGGTTGGTTGTGTTGATGACTGGAAGAGTACAATTGGTGGCAATTTCTTTCTTGGTGGAAGATTGGTTTCATGGCTTAGCAAGAAATAGGATTTTGTTTCTTTATCCACTTTAGAAGCTGAGTATATTGCTATAGCATCTTGTTCTACTCAAGTTTTGTTGATGAAGCAAACATTGAAGGACACTGGAGTGATATGTGATGAGGGTATACCTATCTTCTATGATAATACAATTGCTATAAATATTTCAAAGAATCTGGTAATGCATTCAAGGAAAAAACATATATCTATCAGATATCATTTCGTGAGAGAAAAAGTATTGGAGAATAAAGGTAAATTGGAGTATGTGCCTACAATTGAATAGATTGTAGACATATTTACTAAGGATCTTCTGAAGGATACTTTTGAGTATCTCAGGGAGAAGTTTGGGGTCATTGGCCCTCCTTCTTTGAACTAGGTTCACATGGAGGTGCATTAGTCTAGTGGATCTATAGATTCTTCATTTATCTAGACTGATGGATGGGTCTACTCCATAGGGGGAGTAGAAATTTTCATTGTTTCGATATGAGTTGTATGGGTGCACTCCTAAGGGGGACTGATCAAAATTTGTTTTCTTTTCCATTGATGTCAAAGAGGGAGAGAGAGTGAGTGTCATGTGAAAAATAGTAAAAGTGAGAGAAAAAGAAGAAGTTGAAAGGAAGAGAGAATATTGAGAATGTGTCTTTGATGGTTTTTCACATCAAGTTTTCCCATCAATAACAAAAGGGGAGATTTTTGCATGTATGCATAAGTTTGGTTGTGTTTTCATTGATGTTGTCATTAATGTCAACACAATAAAGGATATTTTAGGTTGTGCATGTATAGTTGAGATGGTGATGAGATGTTGTGAGTACATGGAGCTATCTTTATGATGCTGCAAATGAGTTGATATGATGGGTTACCAAGTTCTTTTGAGAAAATTAATAAATAAGAGAAGTTAGAGTTGTTCCAGTATGTGCTCCAAATTTATTCTATGTTGATTCTATGCTTGTGCTAATCTGAGGTACTGTTTATGGGAATGTGTTTGTGATAACTCTTGGTTTGATAGAGAATGGAAGTTGTGTTCACTAGTATATGAATCAGTTTGACAAAGATGTTTGTCTATGGACTAGGAGAAATGATTATTCTCTATAATCCTCTGCTAGTTTGCTTCAGGTCGTACAAGTCTAGAAGATGTCTTGGAATGGTGTTATCTATGTTTGGAAAAGATGCTCATGGCTTTGTGCTCCAAAATTTGAGTTTCACTATTGTTGTGTGTGTTTATACAGTTCAAATAGACTGGTGAGAAGTGTTTTGAGTTTGAAGATTATTGCAGCTAATGTGGAAGAGTTTGAAGGTATATGCGATGTGTTACAGCGATTGATGAAGTGCATTGTTAGTTTCAAATGTTATCTTCTTGATGTGGAAGCATGTACTTCAAATTTCATTTGTGTTTTCATTAGGTTTGGCCAACTTGGTGTTTACACTTCATGTACGAAAGATTAAGAATTAATTAAGGAAGCATGTGATTAATCTAAGATGATGTTTTGGGTCTTGGTTAAGTGTTCATTTAGTTCACTCTCATTCCTTTCCACCACAGGAAAGTTGAGTTGTCGACCTAATTTGAATTTATGAAATGAAGTGTGTGTAGCTGACCTAGGAGAAAGTTTATAAGGCTGAAGTTGGTATAAATACAAGTCAAGATGTAATGAATAAATCAATCAATCAAGCCACAAGTTTGAGAAGCAGAGTTGTGTGAAAGTGAATTGAGGAAGCAATACTTTAATGTGTTAGATTCCTAAAAGTAGTGAGCTAATGGTGTCTATAATTCCTTTTGATCAGGCTATAGATGTGTGTAACTTGCAGTGGTGGATTTTTCTATAATCTTTTCTTTCTATAGGTAGTGAGCCTCTTTCTAAATAGTGAGTCCTATATGTAGGAAGCGAGCCTTGTATTCGGGTAGTGAGCCTCTCTGTACTCAATTTTTCTATTACTATATATTGTGAGCTAATCCTCATCATGGTTTTTTCCTTATTAGGTTTTCCATGTAAAATTTGGTGTCTCTTGTGCTAATTTTTCTTTCTATTATTTTCATTTCATGTTCATACTTAATAGCAAAATTTGGTTATGAATTTGATAAGTGTTTGAAGTTTTGTGTTTGAATTTGGTGATAATTGATTCACCCCCCTCTTAGTTGTCTTGTTCCTTTCAACAATAAATATATTATATAAATATATAATATATTGATTTAATATATTAATACAAAATATAAAATATATTATAGATAGGTTTGAAAGGGATAGAGGGAAAGAGATACCTAAGACAAAGAGGGGTTTTGAGACTAGATACCATAGAGAGAGACCTAATAGGGAAAGAGATCAACAAGAGAGACTTGAGAGAGAGTGGGAGAGAGATAATGAGAGGGAGATGGAGAGTGAGGGAGAGAATGAAAAATACCTAAGAGGGATATGGAGAGTGAGAGAGACTTGATAGAGATACCTTAGAGAGAGAGGAGGAGTGGGAGGGACCAAAGAGAGGGAGAATGGGAGAGAGAGGAAGTGAGGGAGAGAGAGGGAGAGGGAGGGAGAGAGAGGGAGGGAGAGATGGACTCAAAGACATATGAGAGAGAGTGGGAGTGGGAGGGACTAGAGAGAGACCTAAGAGAGAGAGGGATTGGGAGAGACCTGAGAGAGTGGGATTGGGAGGGACCTAAGAGAGAGTGGGAGGGACTTGAGAGTTAGAGGGAGAGAGAGAAGGAAAGAAAAACCTAAGAGGAGAGAGTGGGATGGTCTTGAGAGAGGGAGAGTGGGAGAGAGAGAACTAAGAGGGAGAGAGGGAGAGAGTGTGTGGGAGATAGAGACTTGAGAGAGAGAGAGGGAGAAACTAGAGAGAGAGATGGAGAGAGAGGGAGAGAGAGAGGGATTGGGAGGTACCTAAGAAAGGGAGAGGGAGAGAGGGAGACAAAGGGATGGAGTGAGAGGGACCTGAGAGAGGGACCTGAGAGGTAGAGGTGAGACCAGAGTGAGATAGAGAGTGGGGGAGAGAGAGAGAGAGAGAGAGAGAGAGAGAGAGAGAGAGAGAGAGAGAGAGGGAGGGAGTGGGAAGGACCTAAGAGAGAGAGATAATGTTGTTGAAAATGTTATTAAAAATGAAAATGTTATTGAAAATGAAAATGTCATTGAAAATGTTGAAAATATTGAAAAAAGAAAATGTTAATAACATTAAATTTGAAAATGTTGGAATTATTATTGAGAATGTTGAAAATGAACCTTATGTAAAACCTAATTACATGATAACTCCTAAATGTTTTCTTGAAATATATGAGAACATAATAGATAATTTTCATGGAAAGAGGTCACCACGAATGGTTCAGTTGTGGGCTACCAATATGTTCAATCAATACTTTTCTGATAAGACATTAACTGAACAATGTCAAATTGTTGTGCAATTGCTAAAGTGTTACAAAATGATACCATTATTAAGATAAAATTTATACTCATAGAGTGATGACAACCTCACTAGTAAGACATCATTTGAGAAAGGCTCCTTTAATGAGACAAACTTTTATTGATTTAAATCTAAGTCATAAAAAAATCAATAGAGCACTCTCAAGAAGAGGAAGAATCAGTAGTCCTTTTCAAAATGATACATGGGATTTTAGTGGGATGATTACATGTGTTGATAAGAAGCTAATCGATAAGGTAAAGATGCAACATGAACAATTTGGAACCATCACCCTAGAGTATCACCAAATGTAAAATGATGTTTTAAAGATACAAATTGGTAATCAAGATCTCACAATGCATCCTAAACATTTTTTGGAATGTAGCCAAACAATTTTTTCAAGAACATCCAAATTTGTAAATATCACACAGGGATTTTGAGTCTTGCAATCCATTTTATTATATATCTATTAATGTTCATAATACATTTTGTGAATACAATGTTGAGATTTCAATGTATCATGAATTTTTATGCCATATTTGTTGCACTATTCATACTAATGAAATGTTGTAGGAGTGTCATGCAATGAAACTTCCAAAGTCATCCAAGGATTTTCTAGATTCATTTTTATATGTTAGAGGAGATTATTGCTTATTTAATAGAAATCATTGTTTCAATGAAATGTGTTTGCAATGTGGTGGTTTATCGAAGTTTGTAACATGCTTAAATCATGTGGGTAGTGAACATGATTTTGGTACAACAATATTGTTGAGAATAAAAGGTTTAAGATAGTCAAATTCATATTGAAGAGTGGAGGTGAAGGTTTTAGATGTGAATTGGTTACAAGAGATGTAAGTGTTGCTGATTTTATTTTTCATTTTAAGATAAAAATTTTCTATAAGTATGCAAGGCATAGCCATAAGTTGTAGTGGTCATATCAATAATTCAGGATGTGTAAGGAATCATTCCCAATTGGAACTATTATGTTTGTAGTTGATTTTTCTAAAAATTACACAATGCAACCATAGAATGAAGTACAATCATAATATTATAATTCTATTCAAATTGCTATTTTTTTCCACATAACATATAGACATACCCCTAATGCTACAGAAGAGGACAAGAAGATAATCAGGGAGTACCATTTTTAAATGAGTGATGATATATATCATTCACTTGAGTTTGTGCAATATTGTTTTGAAAACATTTTTGAGTTCTTGTAGGAAAAATGTATTGCAATGGGTCAACATCTCATTTGGCCAGATAACTACATAGAGCAATTTGATAATGCTCGAACATATTTTATTGGTTGAGAAGGATGCATATAGAGAGGGGTGTACCACGTATTTTTAATTTTTTGAAGTTGGGAATGTAAAGGGCAAGCATGATGGTGTAGGTACATGTGTGAAGAGAGCTCTAGTTAAGGAAAAAATGTAGCTAAGAGGTGGTGCAACATTTAGTGATGCACATTCTATTGTTGATTGGTGTACTTATGCATTATCAAAAGGAGGGACACTTGATTCACAAGTATGTAGGTTCTTTTTGTTGGTTGAGAAGGGAACAGTGGGAGGCAAATTGGAATGCCAAACAATTAGATATTCTTCAAAGATGCATTCATTTCAAAGCTCAGATGTGGGTGCATGGACCATATGGACATGAGAGTTGGATTGCATTTTCTAGAATTGTATTCAGTGTGATTGGGATCAATGGGAGTCAAGTGAATGGGTAGATATATGGATTCCAAAGTATCTAACCCATTTATCTATAGCACAATCCTATTTAGAAGATGAAATGGAAAGTTCACTTGGCTACAATCATATTTCAAATCTTGTATAGCTAGGACATTTCTATGTAATTGTAGCACCACAAGGGAATGAAGAGGAATCAACCAACTCGTTGGCATGATGTGTACAAGGAAAGAAAAATCTAACACAATCGATGACAAATGATGATGGGTTCATGTATCCTACAAGTTCAGTTGTTGCTTCTAGAACTTTGTTACATTACCATTTCATCATCATTTAGGTTGTTTAGAATAATATATATTTTTTATTCTAAGCATATTTTCTAGTTTTCATTACCATTCATCATCATTTAGGTTGTTTAGAATAATATATAGATTTATTATTAATAAAATAATAATGATCCCACTAGTTCATTTGTTGTTTCTGAAACTTGGTTGTGAACATATATGATTAGAAAGAATGGCATACCTACATTTGAAGACTATGAGAAACAAAAAACCATTCTCATTTATTTTCACCTTGTTATAGCAACAAATTTTAAGTATTGAGACATTATCCTAGACCAAAAACAAAGGAACTATGGAAAATTAGTAGTGTTGATCATGAAGCATTACTTGATACCCTAAAGGTAAGAGATGACCCTTTAGGCACACTTGAGTAGTGGATCATTTGTTGTATGGGAAAGGTAGGATATTTTTCATCTTATTTTGATTAATGTTCATAATAATTAAATTTATTAATCTGCTAAGGTTCATTATTTAGATTGTTTAAAATAATATAGATTTTTTATTCTTGTTTTCATTATCATTCCATCATCTTTTAGATTTTTTAGAATAATATAGATTTGTTATTCTAAGAATCTTTTCTATTGCAATCATATAGATTTGTCATTCTAAGTATATTGCAATGTTTGTGGTATGATAGAACATGGATTTGTTGCAACAATAGCTAGCTCTGATCTTTTGGAAAAGGTATACAAAAAATTAGTAAATTTGACATTATATTTTCTCTTCTATGGTCTATTGTTGAAATTTTTTATGATTCTTCTAAGTAGTTTAATTGCTATCTTGATGGTTGCTACAAGTGATTATCCCTCTAGAACATCAACGTGCTACTATTGTGGAAGATCATGATGATTACTTTTTTGCTATTATTTTTATATGCCATTCCATAATTTTCAATTTCTATGTATTAACGTATATACTTCTTATTCTATCAGTTGCATCTCTAGATGAGTAAAGAGAGGAGGAATAGTGGGCACATTTGAAATACAAAAGAATCAACATAAACTACATCCAACTGATTGTGAAGGAAACAAATGAAATATTTCCCTCCCCTAGTGGTAAATGACTATGTATTAGGGTCGTTTATTGTATGCCCACATATCATTTTGTAAATCCTATATTTGATAGCAATTCTTGAATGATGATATCATGCATATTGTGTAAATTGTATCTTGAATGTTGTAGGCATGGGTGTTGATCATGACTTATGACTTATGTGTATTCAAGTGTATACTTTACAACTTACATGTATACAAGTTGTGACTTATGAGTATTCCAATGTATGCTTTACAACTTATGTGTTTTCATGTTTATACTTTGTATTCATGTGTGTACTTCATGACTTACATGTATTCGAGAAAATGATTCAATTATTCACTAATTCCTAGCATAAAACCCTAAATCAGATGCATTGGTACTTCCAGTTTAGTTGCACAAGGAGAAGAATGAAAGTTACACCCCTTTGCACCTTTACACTTCATCCATCTGACCCTTTTCCATCAACTAAAAACTTGACACCATAGGGAAACCCCTTAGAGATATCAAAAATTGAAATAGGTTATTATAGAGGGGCCATACATGAACCTGTATCCATAGATAAACTATCTCTAGGTGACAATTTCTTAGTAACAACTCGTCAAAGATTGCTACCTTTTTGAACTTTGGAATCTTATCGGATATCATTGGTCCAACATAGCTTAGACTATTTCAGTGCATTTAGGTGTGAAATAAGACCTTCCTAGCATAAATCCACCAATCCAAATGTTTTGGAACTATCAGTTTGGTTGCATGAGGAGTAGAATGAAAGTTACACCCCTTTGCAACTTTACACTACATGCACTTAACCCTTTTTCCATCAACTAAAAAATCAACACTATGGGAAAATTCCTTAGAGATATTGAAAATTAGGAGAGGTTATTACATAGAGGGGCCCTACATGATCCCATAACCTTAGACCAATTGTTTCTAGGCAGGACAATTTTTGAGTAACAACTTGTCGAAGATTGCTGCCTTTTTGCACTTTGGACTCTTAGGGGATATCATCAGTCCAATGTAGCTTTAGACTATTTCAACATGTTTGGATTCAAAATAGGATGATTCCTGGCCTAAACCCACTAATCCAAACATGTTGGAACTATCAATTTGGTTGCATGAAGAGCAGAACAAAAGTTACACCCCTTTGCAACTTTACACTACATACATTTGACCCTTTTTCCATCAACTAAAAACTCGACATCATGGGAAAATTGTTTAGATATATAAAAAATTGAGAAAGGTTATCATAAAGGGGCCCTACATGATCTCATAGCATGAATTTTTTTTTTTCTAGGTGAGATGGTTTTCAAGTAACAACTCATCAAAGATTGCTACCTTTTTGCACTTTGGACACTTAAGCGATATCATCCGTCCAATGTTGCTAGGACTATTCCAATGTGTTTGGGTGTGAAAAAGGATCATTCCTAGCATAAACCCACCAATATGGACATGTTGTAACTATCAATTTTGTCACATGAGGAGCATAACAAAATTTACACCGCTTTGCAACTTTAGAATACATGCATTTGACCCCTTTTCCATCAATTGAAAACTTGACACCACAAGAAAATTCCTTAGAGATATCAAAAATTATGAGAGGCTATTGTAGATGGGCCCTACATGATCCCATAGAATTAGATAGATTGTTTCTAGGTGACATGGTTTATGAATAACACCTGATCAAAGATTGTTTCCTTTTTGCACTTTGGACTCTTAAGGGATATCACTAGTCCAATGTAGCTCAAACTATTTTATTGTGTTTGGGTGTGAAATAGGACTATTTCTAACATAAACCCACTAATCTATATGTGTTAGAATTGTTAGTTTGGTTGCATGAGGAGTAGAATGAAAGTTACACCCCTTTGCAACTTTACGTTGCATGCATTTGACCCTTTTTCCATTAACTAAAAACTCAACATGGGAAAACACCTTAGAGATATCAAAAAATGAGAGAGATTATTGTAAAGGGACCCTTCGTGATCCCATAGTAATGTCAAGGGAGACTCTCCATTTCAATTATAATCACAAACATAGATGCAATTCTATGCAAGAAGACAACATATTAACTTAAACACATAGAAATGGAAGAGAAATCTGCAACATATATTAAGTTGAAATCTAAAAATGAATTACACAATCATGGAGCTCATATGCTCACATACAACATGGGATTCACACATACAAAAATATGCAACCCAACCTTCCAACATCATTCTAGAAGCATCTGGATATGCGAACACCAACTCTCCAAATCCAACTTCCCAAATGAGCAAGCATCAATATATAAAAATTGTGTGAGAAGAAACCACTATTGGTTTCTCAAATCAACCTCCACTAAACCACCAAGAAAATCAACCACTTTCTACCTATAAATGCTTTGTCATTCATTAGAATTTTCTAAAATGGTTTTTGATTTTAGTGTGCCTTGTTTCTATCTTTCCATATCATTTTGAAATTCTTAATTTTATTACCGTTGAGAAATTTATGGTCGTTTTATTGAGACTGGGTCTCACAATTACAACCCAAACAATATTTTCTCTTCAAAAAATAATAAAATGCCAATCAAACCTCTAAAATTCTCATTACTCCTTCCTAACATGGATTTCCTCTTCTTGGCATATGCATTCAATGTTCAATTCAAAATTTTCTTCCTGCTCTCCAATCCACTATCTCCACTCTCCCTCAACACCATGCATTCCCATCTTGCAACAAAAATACAAATTCAAATTTCAAAGTGGAGTTATAGAGCATATTAAATGCCCACTCCAAGCTTGGGTGTGAGATTAACATCTTACAATAATTTTAAAACAATATAAAAAAATAAATTGCATTAGTAATTTGATTTTTCCACAATCCATCACCAAATTCTGTTACATTTGAGAAGTTGACAATTTTAGTAATTTACATCTGTAGCCAAAAATAAAAATAAAACATGAGCATAAAAATAAAAAATATTTTTGGTTGTGTAGGATTTCTTGGTACCCCTAGATGCTCCTACATAAAACATCCGGGGTAGAAAGTTTGTGACCATAGGATCACAAAAGTGGAGTTGAATGGTAGAACCATTCTTTAAGATTGCAAGCAATCTATAGCGAACTCCATCACTATTCAAAGTACACATGAAATTTATATTTTTTTTCCTTTTCTTCCAACATCTTGCTAGTACTATGTTCACTCTCCTCCAAAAGCTCTACTTAGCATTCTTCTCTCCTCTCATGGACTTGTATCCACCATGTACCATCCTTCTCCAAATAATCTCTCTACTCCTCTCCTTTTTTGTGGGTTTTGAATCACTACAAATTTACCACCACCACCAAATCTCTCTTGAATCTTCCTCCATAGCTTCTACTTGCAAGTATACATCTATATACCACTCTGGATTCTTACAATTAATTCTATTTTCTAACTCTTTTCTCATCTCACAATGCAAATCCTTTACAAATTCAACATTATAAAACTCACAAAAATCAGATTTTACCTTAATGACTTTTTTTGTCACAACATCTTCTTCACTACTAAATGCTACCATCTCTATTATTTCATTGAACAATTTCTCTATCTCTACAATCTCCTCCTCAAGAAACTCTTGGTCTTCATCAGGTTCCTCATAGAACACTGGATCCTCATGCATCACTACATACTTTGTTTTAACTGTAACGTCCTCAACTACTACAATTTTTACTCTTTCACTTTCAGCTACAATAATTTCACCTTCACTACTCACTTTCATCACTATCTTCATGTCTTCCAAAGGACTTGAATCTGCTATAACTTCATTAATATTTTTTGGACTTTTATCCTCCTCATCTTTTACTACAATATCACCATCTTTAGATTCATACTATTTTTCTTCTTTAACATTTCATCAAACACTTTCTACACACTCTTAGTCTTCAACCTCTTAGGTATAGACTACCTCACATTCAATGATCTGTCTACACACAAATCACTCACACACCACCACAAGTCTTGGTGCAAACTTCCTCCCATTGACACTTCTTCCTGTACACTCAATAACTCCTGCTTTGATACCACTAATGTCAAGGGAGACTCTCCCTTTCAAATCTAATCACAAACACACATATAACCCTATGCAAGAAGGCAATAAATTAACTTAACACACAGAAATGGAAGAGAAATCTGAAACATATATTAAGTTCAAATCTAAAAATGAATTACACAATCATGGAACTCATATGCTCACATACAACATGGGATTCACACATACAAAAATATGCAACTCAACCTTCCAAAATCATTCCAACAACATCTAGATATGCAACCATCAACTCTCCAAATCCAACTTTCCAAATGAGCAAGCATCAATATACAAAAAATATGTGAGAAGAAACCACTGCTGGTTTCTCAAATCAACCCCCATTAAACCACCAAGAAAACTTGTCACTTTCTACTTATCGATGCTTTTTCATTCATCAAAATTTTCTAAAATGGTTTCTAGGTTTGGTGTGTTTTTCCTAGCTTTTCAAATCATTTTACAATTCTTAATTTTCTTACTATATGAGAAAGTTATGGCCATTTTATTGAGACTAGGTCTCACAATTACAACCTAGAAAATATTTTCTCTTTCTCCAAAAAATAATAAAATGATAGTCAAACCTCAAAAATTGTCGTTACTCCTTCCTAACATGGATTTCATCTTCATGACATGTTCATTCAATATTTAATTCAAAATTTTCTTTCCACTATGCAATCCACTATCTCCACTCTCCCTCAACACCATGCATTCCCATCTTACAACAAAATAAAAATTCAAATTTCAAAGTGGATTTACAAAGTGTATTGAATGCCCACTCCAAGCTTGGGTGTGAGATTAACATCTTTTGATAATTTTAAATCAATATCAAATTGATAATTTTATTTTCCCACAATCCATCACTAAATTTTGCTATTCTAGAGGAGTTGAAAATTTCAATAATTTACACCTACAACCAAAAATCAAAATAAAACACAAGCATAAAACTTAAAAATATTTTTGGTTGTGCAAGAATGCTTGGTACCCCTAGATTCTCCTACATCATGTAGCCTCATACAAATTGTTTCTAGGTGACACAGTTTCTAAGTAACAAGTCATCAAAGATTATTTCCTTTTTGTATTTTGGACTCTTAAGGGATATTGTCAATCCAATGTAGCTTGAAGACTATTTCAACATGTTTGGGTTTGAAAGAAGACCGTGCCTAGCCTAAACGTACCCATCTAGATGCATTGGAACAAATTTTAGAGAAGACTAACCTCGTTTTCATTGATTATAAAATCTTCTTCTTATCTTTTCATTCCTTTTTTGTGTGGTTAATTTTAGTCTTAAGTTGTTTTGCTTCAATTTCAATGCTTAGGAAAACAACATCCCTTTGTTTGATATATTCTTCAACACTTCGGAATTTTTTTTTTTTTGTTCTTGAATCCACCTATAACATCATCTTTCACTTTCTTTTCCTACACAAATTCTTACCAAATACAAAATCTTAACTACATTAAGTTGAATGGCATATATGACAACAATTGCAATATAGCAAGTTTGGTGTGGGTTTAGGTTGTTTGACATATATGACAATATCATACGAGTGTTATTGAATTTTTGTGAAGTGTGCATTATGACTAGTGTGAATCAAGCACATATCGTATGCCTAGTTTGGTTATTCATGCATCATGGTTAGCAAAATTCATTGTTGTGCATTACACTAATACCAATTGCATGTGGAAGGTCAAATAACATGCATGTCATGGGGTTGTATTTGGTTTTTTTAATTTTTGTATCACACTCATATGGTGTGCATATATAGTTTTTGTTCATGCATCATGGTTGAGTGATATCTTAATTATTGATCATGATTATTGTATAGATTTCACATGAACAATCTATTGAATATGTATCTTGTTCAGTTGTATGTACCTTTTTTGAAGGTTGCATCAAACCCCAATGGTGTACATAATTTTCTTGTTTATGTATCATGGTTGAAAGATATCGATTCTTATTCATGATGATTTTATACCTTCTACATGTTATTAAGCTTGAAGGACTAATGGAATGAATGTTGAATTGAATTGTAATGGTTTTTTTTATGGTTGCATCACCCATATGATTTGTATAGAGTGTTTAGCACCACTGAGTGACATTGATTATTATCAAGATTATTCTCAAATTGACTGTTTGATAAAAGATTGCTTTGGTAGACATGTATGAAAAATGTTGTACAATAGAAAAGGTAGTGAATTGTTTGAAAAATTCCTCAAATAAATGTGGTCTTATAGAATGTAATGTATGTGAACCTTAATATGAATGAACTCTAACATATTTTATTGATTTAGGCTCCTTAGTTTTTTGCTCATACATTAGGTGAATGGAAATTGGTTAGGGACCATTGTTGTGGTGTGTCTAATGTTATTTCATTATTCTTTCAATTGAACTAAATATAATTTGTAATAGCAATCATGAAGGAGGTGGAGCATGATGGTGGTGATTAGAAGTTTAAGAAATTTACACAACTTTCCCTATCCTAGGCACTAGGAGAGAAGGTGGATCATCTTTGAATTTAGTAGGTGGGTATGCTTATTAGTGGAGGGATTAAGATGTCATTTTTGGGAGTTTTTCCTATGTGAATTATGTGGTTGTAATCATAGAATAGGCTAAATACACCAGATCTTAATGAATTTAAGACATATGTAACCCTCTAAGCTATAATCCCAATGAGATGGTGTTCAAAAGCATAAAGAATTTAAAAAAGGAATTAAAATAAACATGAAATGAACATGAAAGCTTAAAATAAATACATTCTAACACTTCAAACCTTATCCCATTGGGAAGTGGTGTTGCATTGATGTGGAATGGTGACCCTTTCCCAATCCATTGGATAATATGAGTCATTGCAATCAATTTTATTGATGAAAATCAATGAAACTAATGAAATATGAACAAAACATGGATGAAAAACTAGTTTAACATGATGAAAATGAGTGCTAAATGCTAAAATTCTTGATGGATATGGATGCAAGCTACATTAAATGGAAATTAAGTTCAAAGAGGCAAGCCATTGATGCAAATTATGCTAAAATGGATGCAAACTAAACTAAAATGGAAGTAATTAATTGATGCTTAAGCTAATATGGATGGCTCAGATTAAGCTAAAATGATATCAAATTCTAAATGTGGATGCAAGTGAGTATGAATTTCAACATCATAACTTCTCTCTGAAAAGGTAGATCCATTTCTCTCCAAATGGTGATGTATTTATAGGAGAGCAAATGAAAAATCAATGGATGGGATTGATTTGATCAATCAATGGTCAATAGTGAATGAAGAGTAAAACATGGAATCAAGGATTATCAAATTGAAGAGAGAAGTTTGTTGTTTATAAACTATTATTTCAAATGATTACTACATACTTGAGTCTCTATTTGACAATCAATTTTTTTTCCCATAAGGGTTTCTCCATGCACATTTGGTGTTATGTGCTATATTCTAATGGTTTCTTTTATTTGTATTTGTTGTTATATACTTCTAGATAATTCAATAATGCTTAATCTAATGTTGAAGCTCGCTTACATTTGTAGTAATATTCCCTACTTTATCAACATTATGCATTTTCCATCATACAATTTTAGAATTTTGTGACTTATTTATAAATATTATCAATTGTTCCCCAACCTTAGAATCCTAATGAAATAATTATTCCCTTTCAGGAAATTGTTTATTTAAATTGTTCCATGTCCACATTGCTACCTTTCACTCCTACCATAGACTTTCTACCCTCCCTTAAAATTATAAAATTGCATCTGCACCTTCAGTCCCTCACTTTACTCTATGGAGGTCCAAATGTCTCATTTAATTTTATAATCCTTATAAATTTATATCCAAGATCTACCACTATATTATATACTTTTAAAATTTTCAATATTTATGTAATGGAATTGCTAAGTGCTCATTATGTTCCACATCCTAGCTCCAAATGTTTGCTCCTCATTCATAACACATAATAGCTAATTTATTTGTGTGTGAACCATCAAACCTACCCCTCCTTGTGCATGCAACATTAATCATCCTTTACCTATTTTTCAATGGCCACTCCATCTCATTTTGGAGATGACATTTTTTTATGCACGGTACACACTTATTGATCTATATGTGCACTAGTGGTAACTTAGTTCTATGTGGAAGCTTTCACTCGACATTCACTTAGTGCTACATGTCATCATCTTGACATCACTATTAGACCCCAAAAATTTAATATTATAGGCACTTGGTCTTCCTTGACATGATATATAGACTCAATAGTGAATGATTGTTTTCTAGAAGTCACCTTTAGTGGTGGTATGCCTAATCTTGCATCAAGATGTGCTTAGATTTCTAAAGTTGTAGGGAGTTACTACACACTATATGAAACTTGTGTGACAACTTTAGTAAGCTCAACTATCCCTTTGTGGATTGGTTTTCCATTATGTATGCATGGGTAACATGTTGAAGATGTATGACACCTTCCAATTAGTAACAAACAAATTAGCTTCAACAATTAAATTTTTTTAAATGTGCATTTTTCTTCAAGATCTATATATTGGCCATATAGTAACATTCCATTTTCATGAAGGTCATAAATATTCATCAAATTAATCAACCTTCATCTCTTAATTGTGATGCTTAATATCCCCATGTGACACATCCATGGTGGTGTTTGGCCTCATTGCATTAGTCTCCTATTGGTTCGTATAGACCCCTCTTACAAACATTATTATTTGAGATATTTGAGCCACTCACATGGTGGCTTATTAATTGCACCACATTTCTTCTCCAGTGGGTTCTTTCTTCTACATAGCATGTTAAAACTTTTCTCATTTCTTAGTGATGGTGTTCACAATGATATACCCTAATATTATTGTCTTAGCCTTCTAAAGTGATTCTAATTATGCATCTTGAGATTATGTGGTCTTATGTATATCATTGATCTAGAGTATTATTTTGTAGAATTATAATAAACAGTGATAGATCTACCATATATAAAATATGATAATGTAGGGATCACTCTTGATGGTCTCCAAGTACTATATATACCATTATTTAGGGATTTCCTTTGTGACAAGGATAATACTTAAGTATTACCAATTTCCATATATTTATATTATCCAAGAACTCACCAATATATTGACGTCTAAAACACTAGTGGTTGTGTTTTACAATTTTGTTGTTCATGCCTTAGTTATGCCCTATGTGCCCTAAATATAGGGTTTTCTTTCTCTATCCAATAATATTGTGAATATGGTGGATTTGGGTGTGTATTGTGTCCTTGGTGATATATTTTAATTGCACATGGATTAATATGGCTTGCAATTTCTATAGAGGTTTTCCATGTCATTGCATTGTTATATTCTTTTTATTATAATTAATGTAGAGATGACCTTCATTGCCATTTGGTACAACTGATTGATCTAATATAAATTTTATCCTTATGGTTATGAAAATTTTTAATCGGATTGGATTCATGTGTTGAGTGAATAAGGGCTTATGTTAAAGGGCCAAATTATGCGTACATGCTTATACCATTTTGTTGGAATGAATAAGCTAGAATTTTATATATAGAGAAAAAATGTAACATATTGGTAAATTTGGTATAAAACAAATACATAAAATAATGTAAGGTAGCTTGTAATTTTTTTATGGTTTTGTCATGTGTTATTTTGAATCTTAATCCATTATATAAATTAATTTCATACCCCATTGAAGATGAATATATTGACATATAGTTTGCTAAGTCTATGAATATATCCATGTATTTTGGATGAGCTTTTGGGAATGATGCATGTTACCCTAATTATATTTTATAATGAATTTTGTACTATGAGTGATTATTTAGTCATCATAAATATTATAAAAAAAATGTTAATTTTTCATAGACAACTTGTTTGCTCACTCCAACACAAGAAACTCATGTATTTTCTCACGGATTGTTCAATAATGTTCTATTAATATTGATGTAATAAATATATGAGTTGAGCTTATATATGTAATAAACCACACTAGGTCCTTTTAGTTGTCATCTTTCACATGTTATAAATTTTAAATCACACATGTATTTAATCATTTGATTTGGAGATTCAAGTTTGCTACATTTACAAGGTAAAAGAACCAATATGTAGCAAGTTTAACCCTTCATCACACCATTACACATAAAAAGCCAACTATAGTATCTCTAAGTGTTAGTAGTTATTCCAAATCTACATAGCTCATTTCTTTAGTAATTAAATATGTTAAAAATAACCATTCAACTAGCATTTTTTTAGAGCTTTATGCATTATTGTCCAGTTTTCTTTCAAGTATGAAGTGTAGTCTTACACTAAAATAAATTATTAGGAGGTAATAATTTGTATGCCAATCTCATGCATATCTTCCTTTTCTAATCAAAGCAAGTTTAAGGTCTTGATTGTGAGAAATCAACACATCAAACCTTAAACATGCTATTAGGGTTTTTAGTACATTACACATGGTTTTCTTTAAGACCCCTTTATGGTCATTCATATCTTTTTAATTATACTATAATAAAACCTTAGAAAACACACAATTTGGTGTACTAAAGAAAAAATAAGGAGAAAGTACTTATTCTCATGCATTGGACCATGTTGCCATTTATCTAATCATAAGTTGCAATTCCTATTATCTTGAGTTGACTTACTCTAGGGCTTAGGAGTAGTTTATCTTTAGGCTTTAGGGTGTAATTTTTTTTGAGAGCTAATAAGTGTTACTATTACCAAGGAAGCATTGGGGGTTCTCATTATTTGAGTATGTTGGCCATATTCACATCAATATCATGTTGAATTGCTAGTTACAACAAAGATCATTTTCTCTTTCCAAATAAAAGGTAGTGAATTTAGTTGATCAAACATATTTAAATACCTAGAGGAAAAAATTGAATATGGAAGGAGGAATGTTTTCATGAGATTTTTTAGACATTGGAGACCCAAAATTTCATGTGAGAAAGCAACAAAAAACTTTGAGAGTTAGAAATATAAGTTAGCTCAACCTTCTTCTCATGAGCATGAGGTTGGTCCATTTGGTAATGATAAGTTGTTTGTATTTTTAAGAAGCCAATGTGCTTTAGATGACTTGATTGATAAATTTGGTCTAGAATAATATGTGAGTATGTGGATAAATGCAACTAAATTGAATTTGAGACTCATTTCACTAATACTAAGCTTCTTCAATATGTCTATGTCAATGACTTTGGTCAATATGAGATACCAAATCCTTATTTAGTACACCTTAGAGAACTTATGGAACAAAGGTACAAAAGGGTTGAGCCTTTCAATGATGACATCAAATCCATAATTGAGACTACCATCATGAAATTATAGAGTGGGTATTAATTGATAAATAGGAAAGTTGGCATTAAGAATGTTACTAATTATATAATTATGCCTAATATTGTTGTTCCTAATGTAGATAAAGGAAAACATAGGATAAAGATTGAGATCAAAGATTATTATATTACAAAGGATGGCTAGGAAAAGATGACCCATGTAAAATCCTATAGTAGAAAAGATTATTGTTCTAAGAACCAAGAAAACTAAAATACCTACAAGTGTAATGATGTCCCAAAGAAAAGAAAGTGAGCCCAAAATCATGCGGAGCAAAGGAGACATCTTGCCAAGGAAAAGAAGCTATCAATTGTAGCTATGCTAATGCAATTAAAAAATGTTTCTAGGTAGGTGGTAAAGAGTGCAACTAATCCTTGATGTTCTTTCCATCACAATGCCCCAATCCACACCTTTTCCTAATGACACTCTTATTGACATAAATTAGCTCCAAATCAAATTAAAATCCAAATTCCCCTAACTAGAATGTTCAAAATACTTGAACATAAGGATAATATTGTATAATACTATTTGTCTACCATTATCAATCAACCGATCAACCTATTAGCTCTTCCATTGATTCCAAACTTGAAGTCAATGCCCAAGAAAAAAACTTAAATCTATCTAAGAACATTATTAGTAGAAATAAAAGTAAATGTTTTTAAATTATACTAAAATGCAGGCAGGATGGATGTGGGTGAAGGTTGTGGAATTTCAGCATGATGAATTTGTTTAAAAAATTCTAAACCTATTCAACAAATACATTTTATTCATGCTCTACAACCATGGGTTTCATGAGACGGTATCTTTTTAGATGTTCCATCAAATAGTTCATGTGCTTTGATCAGTAAGGGTTTCTAATGGAAATGCAAACAATAGATGCTAATTTTGTAATGAAATCTCAATAGATCAACATAACAATCATGTTATATAAATAAAAAAGTAGAACTTTTGTTTGAACTAGTTTCTTTATCAAAATCTTAAATGAATACATCTGTGGTCGACATCATGAAGTTGCTAGGCTCACTTCAAAAGATTAGTATTATGTAAACCTAAATTCATATAAAAATAAAACACTTGGACTAAGCCTCACAACCGATATGAAATATCAAACATTTTATTATTCATAATCATCATTATTGATGTTTTAAACAGGGTTCTTAACATTTTATAATAATAATAATTTCGACTTGATGTACACCCAAGTCATTACGTATAATTATGTCATAAGGAAATACTACCTAGTGCATCTGCATCTTCCCTAGGCTCATCTCCATTGTAACTAGTTTTATTTTAAAACAAACCATGAATAATTTTCCAATCGTCATATTTTCGTCATTGTTTCGTTCCTCTATTGACCTAGTTTTATTTCAAAACAAACAATAAAGAATTTTCCAATCGTCATATTCTCGTCATTGTTTCGTTCCTCTACTGACCTATTCTTCCAATTTCCAACAACTTCATGTGAGAGCGCTTAGTTTAAATCACGCTCATCACTTCATCGTTCTACACCCATTTAAAACAGTCGCAGGGCAGAAATCAAACTACTGCGCTTATAATTCTTCATGGAAAGCCGCAACAATGCCAAAGCCACCACTAGCGTTGTTTCGAAAAGGTCCCGAGCTGGATCATTGTACAGGTTAATAAAAGCTTTCTCCCCAATTCCATACCTTATCAAAGCCAGAAACTTTTATATAAGAAGTGTGTCTGAGTGCGCCAGAAGGACCAATTACAATGGCCTAGCTTCAGGGGGTATCGGTGTTTCTATGGCCTGCCAAAGAGCTTCAGCAACTTCTCCATTAGAAATGATGATGAATTTGCTGAGCTTGTTAAGGCCGCTTCGCACAGGAGCTATTCATCTCCTGGACCACAACAGATGGCAGTTCCGAGAAGCTTCAGCAATAATACGGTGCCTTCTGTGGGAAGGATCGACGAGGACAGTCCCTGCTATTTTCCTGGGTCATTCAGAAAGAACGCTGCCCAACCAGTTCTTCGTTACCCTCGCAGTCGAAGCTTTCATCCTGCCCGAACTTCCCGTGTTCCGGAAGAAATTGTTGAGCGTACTTGAAAATATGTATTTCTTCTCTATCAATGTCTGTAGATCATCAGTTTCTATTTGGTTTACAGAGTAGAATAAAAGGGAGAGAGCTAAATTGAAGTTTTAACTTGCAATTTCATTAAAAGTTACTTGAATTATAGTGGCTGCAGTTGACATAATCTTGGACGTGTATATTTTCTGTTGCACTTTTGCACATTTGGTTAATTTATACAATGGAAGTTTTGTGGAGAATTCAGATTTACAAATTAAAAGAATTGTGTATCTTGACGTGATTGGTTGAATTAGCAAGTTAAGATAAGATATATTTTATTTTTGGTGCACTGCCTTCAAAATCTAACCTGCTTTATTTTAAATGCATATTAAGCCTGTTGTTTAGTTATCTATTATTCAGTTTGGCAAAATGCTTCCTATTAGCCCATATGGTAAGTATTCAAGCATCTTATACTAGTTGTGTATATGGAAGGTATAACGAACTTACACATTTTTTAATTTTTAATTTTCTTTTCCAACCATCATTTTGGTAATTGATAATTTTTCAAATAATCGTTATTATACATTTAATAATTATTAGTTATTTACATTCTATTGATAATCATGATAGTGCTTTTTAATATATCAAACATTTGTAATGGTCATATAACAATACATTATTATACGTTATAATGCATCACAAACCAACTCATATGACTTTATAACATGCATTAACACACACAAAAATATATACTCAAGCACGTAAAATATATCCAAACATGACATGACTAATATAAACATCACAAGAACCATAAATACATCTCAAGCAACATTAGTACACATTCATCATTAAGTTATCAATGACACTCTTGTGAGAAAGAAATGTAACAAACTAGTTATCACATATAAAACATTCTACCTCATAGATATATTGGAATACATTACTACAGTAAGGCCATGAGCCTTCAAATGGATAATCTCCTAGCACAAAGTTATAGATGGATGAAATAAATGCATTATTATCCTCTACTCCTAGACATGGTGTGTATATAATGAGAAGACTATTCTATCACTACAAATATATCTTAGGGAACACCATCTCCTCTATTCTCAAAACTTAGGCATAGTGTGTAGTATGAAGATGTATCATCCCCCAAAAGGACACTTTCATGCATACATATTTAACACTATAAAACTATGCATAAAATAATTACTTTGATGGAGTGTTAGATCAACATCTAAACATACATCTAGTATACTTCTCCAAAAAAATTCTACTAAGTGAAGTAGTAATTTTACAAAGGTCCTAAAAAAATTATTTTAAGAAATTAAACATATTGAATCATATAACTCTCAACACATATCAAATAACTTAGACAAGGACACAAACACTAGACTTGGGTGCTCCCATTTGTATGAAATGGTGGTAGTACTCAATAGTGGCACTCTTATCATGTGCCACTAAAAAGAATCCATCACGTTAATACACACACACACACACACACAAGAACTTGAATTATTGATAATTTTCTCTTGAAATACTTACACAAAGCTTGATTTGACTAGATGGTTGACTAAGGAGAACTTGACCATGAAAATTAACTAGTTTTCTCTAAGGTATTTTAAAATTCCATGACCCTTACACATTTTTAGATTTCAAAAATTAAAGAAATATAAGTATAGATTACGCTAGGGTGATCCTATCTAGGTTAATAGAATGGTTATCTCCATCAAGTCATTCATGTAGTACTATGAGTTCAACTTGGAAAAGGGTTGATTTGATCAATATGAAATTTTACAACATAGAACCTAAAACATTAGCTATACTAATGTGAGGCCCAACCCTATCTATCACTATTGTTACTTTTTATAAATCCAATTATGTTAGATTAATGAATTATTTGATATTTTGATCAATAATGTTTAAATATAACATAACATTGGAAATGTTGATAGAGAAAATAATTTTAAAATCTCTAATTTTCATTATATTAGAGTATTACAATGGAGTGAGTGTGTGTGTAAATGAGAAAGTTATATATTTAGGCTTGGAAGGTATAAAAGAACATTAATAATTGCACTTGATTATATGCTTAACGTTCTATTTTTTTCATGACGTAGTTAAGGGGTGATTGTAGTAAATGTGTCTTACTAAATGTGATTTAGTAACTCATTAGGAAAGTATGAGCATTATATGAAATTTAGATTTCTAACAAGTATTAGGATATGAGGAAGTATAAATTGGCATGATAAAATTAATGAAGTGTATTTTAATACAATTGATTCACTAATGTGTTTTATGTTTTATAGAAAAAGGTAATACTTGGGAATGAAATAGGATCCTTGTGGATCATGAAGGAATTCAAAAGGGATAAATTACTAACATCATCGATGATAAACTAAGACCACTCTACCAACAATGAGTGTACTTGAGGTAAGCTAAAAAGGTAAGCTATGTGAATTTTTTATTTCGTTCCATAATGACATTTGATAATAAATGATTATTCAAGGACCCAATAAAAAGTGTGGTAGAATAATTAAGGTTAGAATTTCATTATTGTTAATGATTATTCAAAATATTATCCTACATCGAAGAAGATTAAGAGTATGCATATGGATATATTTCTATTCAGTAACCTATCATATTGAATCTTATTGAAAATAGGAGTAGGTAACTTTCAGGAATTCTAGACCATGCATTATGAAAAATGTATAATCTAGTTGAATGCCAATAAGCAAAAGTGAGAACCAATTCAAACCCTTTTCAATACATCATTGGGTTGAAGTTCTTGAATGTGATCATGTGTAATGAAAAGTGAGTTGATGTGGGGTTAGCATTAAGGGTCAAGTGAGTATTGTGGTGGTGGCTTTGTTCTTTTGAATCTCTAAAATAGGACCTTATAATATAGGAAATATTTTGAGAGCTAAGGTCTATGGTTAATGTGTAATGAGGATTTATGTGCCAATTTTGTTTGTGCTAAATGATTTATAGATTCATGTCAACTAAGTCACAAATTTTGTGTAAAATGATAATTTTCAAATGCAAGTTTGGATATGATTTTTTAAGGGTCAAAAGGGTCATAAATTGGAAATTTAGTGTATTTTTAAGGCCCTAGGCATAGTGCCTATGGGTTGGGTGATTTTTTTTAACCATACCTTTTCCCATACCCTATTAAGCATCTCTCCTAGATACCATGTAATAGAGGTGAAGAATTTGTGGATGAAAGGATGGACATGATGTTGGAAGTTTGTGGAGTTTGTCATTGATATGTCTACTGGAAACATGAGTATGAGCATGAGTTATATAATATGTATTGTTGTTATTGATGTCAAAATTGTGGTTTGGTGTGGAGGTCAATGTGTAGATTGATTGGTGAAGCATGAGCATGCATTAAAATGATAATCCAATGCATATTTGTAAGAAGGTTTGATCTAGTGTGGATAGTAAGTTGAAGATTTGGCTAAGTATCATAATATATAATTTTAGTGTATAGGGCATTCAATTTTTGCTTTGTGTTGGTCCACCTTGAAGAATATTGTTATGTGGTTCTAAGAATTTTTTTTTGGATGTTAGAGGGGTTTGAATCCCGATTTCCATGTATTTTGGTCATCTAGTGCAAAAGATATGAGTAACAAAATATCGGGTCTACCACTGATAGTGTTTGTTAGAGAAAAATGTATGTTTTCATAGGTCCCCACTTCACCACAACATAATATTTGGTCTTGCATATTTGTGGAGGTGTTTATAGGTGTCAAGTGCACCTATTCTCCAGGTGGCATGAAGTTTGGAGACCTGCCTATTGGTTTGAGGATGATAAATTGATGAATTTTGATGCTAGGTCATTGAAGTAGTTCCAACCCTTTATGTTTAAGGTTATGCAGAGCTTGGATAAATGCTGATGAGTAATGTGGGTGATATTATAGGTCGATGTTGACCTATTTAGGTTGTTTGCAAGTTTTGATTGTGGTGCGTAGTATTTTTTGGGCCAACAAGTTATAATTTACATGATACATCTATTTAGGCTAACCTAATTGATGTTGCAAGGGTTTGTAGATGCAATATGTATAAGTATAAGGTAATTTTGGTATTGGAGGAGATGAACCAAGTATGTAAATGTGGTTGACATGAATTATGCAAATGTGATACAAATTTATAGCATATCAAAGTGTTAGAGTAGAGCGGTATGAAGTGTGTTAACTTTGCATATTGAGATTCAGTGAAAATATAATTCATTCATATTGTAGATGCAAATGTAAAAGTTAAAATCTCAGCAGTGTGCCACCCCTCTCTTCTATCTTTTCTTCATTCTATGGGTAGTGAGTCCACTAGGAAAATGAGTCCACCTATACTGAGGAATTGCATAATATGTTCTAATTGGTTATAATGTATTATGAAATAATCCTCAATGTGGTTCCTTCCTTTCTGGGGTTTCCACATAAAAATTTGGTGTTCATGTGTTATATGTGTTGATGGTTGCATGATTTCCGTCTTGTTACAAAATTGAATATGCTATGTGGAATGAATGTTTAAATGTTTAAGTGGTTTTAGAGAATATCGATTCACCCTTGCCTCTTAGTATTTTGGGTGTTCAATAGATGGTACCACAACTTGGTTCCTTAGAAGAAGCTTAACTGCTTGACGAAGATCTTGGAGGTTGAACACATGACTGTAAGAAGATATCCTACTCCGCTTGAAGATATTCCAATAGTTGGATTCGCTATAGAAGATTGTATGGCTGATATGAATAGAGAACTTAGAATAGCCCTTGAGGATTTGGAAAGGAATAAAAGTGAAAACAAAGATCTGAAGGAAAATGTCAAAGAAGCATATGAATGCATTAGAATGTTGATAGAGAAAATAAATTTTTTTAGAGAAATACATAAGGAGGTTAATGAACAACTAATGTAAGAAAAAAAATTAATCGGTAGTCTAAAAGTGCAAGTTGAAGAAGGGAAAAGTGTTAAATAATTCCTAAGTTCTAAGGTGAAAATCAAATCTAAAGAATACTCAAAACTTGTACAAGAAGTTGTGAATCTGAGATCAAATCTGGAAAAATCAAAATGCTAAGATAAATTCAGGAAGAGCTCTATCATGCTTGATGAAATGATTTTAAATCATAAAGGATCTAAGGACAAAGGTAGATTAAGTTTTGAAAAAGGAGAAAGATAAAAATAAGAGCAAACATCAAATAATGAAAAGAAGAACAATGAACAAAAGAAGATTGAAGACAAAAAGAGCAATGGAAAACACATCTAAAACTAGAAGAATGAAATCAAAATACCACTTATTAGACAAAAAAATGCAAAAAGGTACCCATATTTTAATGGTTTATGATATTCTTGGAATAGATTTGGACTTAAGGCTATAGAATTAGAAGCGGAATGAATCAGAATGTTCCATATTTTCTTAGTCAATATTTTAGATGCAAAAGATTTAGTCATAGAGCTAGTCAATGTAGAAATCAAATGATGAATGGCTATAACAATGGTATGGTGTTTCAATCCTTTAATTGCTACTATCATAAATACAATGGATTTAGGAATAAAGCTAATCAATATATATCCAAGATGAATGGAAGTAATATTTTTCAAAAGGGTGTCATATGTTACAATTGCAATAGACTAGAACATATTTCTAAGTTTTGAAGAAGCAAGAATGTGAAGAAGGATAATCTGGAAAACAAGAATAATCTAATGCAAAAAAATTATTTGATATAAAAAAAGAAAGAGATGAATAAGATCTAGAAAAAGAAGGAAGATACAAAGGTTAAGGTTGTACTAGCATTTGCTGTAGATGTTTCCTCCAAAAACTATGTTGAGAGATTTGGCTAAGGGGGGTCATTAATAGAAGATCATTTATGCCATGCTAGAGAAATGGTGCTAATGCTTCAGTACATAGGAATAAGGTGTAGTTTGGCATGGTTAACCTAATGTTGAAATAAATAGTGGAAAATAGTGAATTGTTGAAGTTTGTGGAGCATTTGAAGTTGATTGGGCACATAGTTAGGGTTTTTACTAGCTTTTCAAAATGTGCAATCAATTTGAATTAGGTCAATTCAAAAAGGTTTATAAGTAATTTCATATTCAATATAAGCTATTTACAAACAAGTATTCAAAGAGAGAAGAGTAGTGAAGAGTGAAGTGAAAGAATTCCATAAATCCTTATGCACAAAACCCTACCTAGAAGGACATGAAAAGGTATTTACATACTTCTATTGTTACTTTATTTTTCAAAAGTATTTTGAAGTGTTCAAAAATAATGTATACACCACAAGTAGTTGATGTAGTGGATCATCCCCATCCTAAATTCAAATGGCATCCTGATAAATCCCCGGTGGATGATCTAGATGGTGCATTTTTGCACATTCCATATGGTGTGCTTCACACATAATATATAAGGATATATGTACATGTGTAAAGTTGGAAGAATATGATCACTCTAAATTGGGTGATGTGTGTGTTGGAAACAAGCAACATTGAGAGGGGGGGTGAATTAGTGTTGTGCAAAAAATAAATTTATTATTCTGATCTTTAACTTGTTTAAGCATTCAACAAAAGAAAGATGCAAGAACAGAAAGCAAACAACCACAACACCATAACACCAATATTTTTAAGTGAAAACCATGTAAGGGAAAAAACCACGGTGGATGGCCAATCCACAATATAATCTGAGTATACCCAAAAGAAAGATTACAAAATGGGAATGCACTTGCATTCAAGCACACTGCATAGAGCTCATTGCTCAAAATAGAGAGGCACACTACCTTACAATGATTTGGATTAGATCCAAGAGAATAAAATGAGATATTAACATCTACAAATGCTTGATTATAGTTTCAGTTAAGCTCTGTAGTCGATCATCTATCATTATAATTGACTCTACACTTCTGCTCTGCTCTGCACAAACTCTCACTACAAAAACCTTAATGCACAAGTGAAACTATTCATAATCACTTAATCACCCTTCTAATAATCACAACACACTTTTGCACTTCTTATACACACACAAAATTATATAACTGATCAAATATATATATCGCCAACAAAGGATTTAGATGCTACAAGTTGGCTTCAATAAAACTTAAAAATATTAGCAACTATTAGCTCAAATCTTGAGTAATGTCCAATGCGCATCCACAACGGTCGTCCATAACTTAACTTGGACCCAAAACAAAATGACCAAATAAAAAAATATTCGAATATCTTTAACACATTATATTAATTGGGTTGGCCACAAAACACTGATGAACAAAAAGATATCAACCAAATCACCAAACTTACATGTAACTTGGTATGAGACATTGAGATTTTTGGATAAGACAAGAGGGTATGTGTAGGATCATGATGGGCCAAAATGTGGTAATCTGATGGGTATGTGTAGGGTATGTGGTTGACAAATTTTTTTTAACCCAAAATTTATGAAATGAAAAGGGTTTTTAAAGGAGACTCTTAGCTTTCCACCAATATAAATTATGTTTTACTTTGAATTTAATAAATAATTATTATTCACTTTCTATTTGAATTATGACTAAATTCCTAATTGATGGGGTGATTGAAAATCATCTATAGCTTTCAAATGGTATCTCATTTTTTGAATCCAAAACATGTGTCACATTCTATGCTTTGCATACTATAGAATTAAAAAAAAGTTGGATTTCATGAATTTTTGACCCAAGTTAAGGTGGTTAGCCATACGAGTTTTAATATTTTTTAGAAGTTGTGATAAAAAATCCATAATTAATTATTTACTTGGAAAAAAATTACAAAAAAATATGAATCACATTGAGACATGAGTCCTCTACTTATATCTAAAATATTATAAAAAAATATTATCATTTTATTGTGGTTAGCGTGGTTAGACAGACACATATTTCTTATTTTTTCCTTGAAATTTAAGTGCTATTGCATTGAAATTTTAATTTTTCACCAAATAGATGGTTTTTTTTTAAATAAACCTAGTATTTTAGAAACTAAATTCAATTTTCTACAGATTCTATTCTTACATATTTTTGAAATAATATAGATAACTTATTCAAATTTTTATGTCAAGTTTCCTAACTTTGATTTTTTCTAATTTTTTTCCATTTAAGGGCCTACTTTTTCCATGATGATCTTGTACATACCCAAGAAATACATTGATAAAACTTTCATGAGATTTGCAACTCAAAATAATAACCAAAAATCTACAAGTGAATCGACGGTCACAAAACTATCAGATGCTTTGTTCTTCTTGACTGTCTTCAATCTGTATGCTAGTGGAAGAAAATGATGATGTGCAAATCTAGTCATCGACTAGGGCTGCTATCAATAAAAACACATGAAAAAATGTCCAATGTCTCTTACCAACAGTGTGGGTTAATGAACTCATGCCAAAGACAAGTTTTAGTTAAAAATGGAATTTGAGAGCTTGGCAGAGAAGAAGCTTGATGTGTGGAAGTTCTATTTCCATAACTTTTACCACAATTATAAGTGGGTAAGTTACATCCTAAGAAGAATACATGATTGGTTTATTTGGTTGGATATAGATGGCATGATAAAAAAAGAGGTGATTAGGGTTGTTACTAGTTTATGCTCAACTGAACTAGCTCTTAAATCGGTGAAGAATGAAATGGTAATGGAGTTAACTAGTGTAAAGTATGATAGAAG
>VDFB02360841.1:0-25322 GCA_007258455.2 Sequoia sempervirens | reverse complement strand
TTGAAGCTGGGATTTTTGATGTGGTAATGGCAAAACAAAATACGGGTTGTAAAAGTCTCAAATTCAATGTGGATCAGCAAACTTGGGATAGTTCGCTGCCCTAATTCTTATAAACAAAAGTCTGCAAACTATGTTTTCGACCAGCAAAGACTCTGGGAAAAATATTCTCACTCCGTCTTGCCCACGTCATCTACCAAGACACTTAGTTTGCTGATAAAATGTTTTCTAAGTCTCCTCCAATGCTGCATAACTCATGCCTCTTAATGTTTTAATTGATTCTAAAAAAGAAATGATTGTTATGGGGCCCCATGAGCTGAAGGTAGTGAAGGATTCCACAAAAACACAATAAAAAATTCTTCAAATATGCCAATCAAAATCTCCTTTTTCAATGAGCACCTTGTGACTTATTGAAGGGGGACAGCTGATGGTAATGCCCAAACTCCATTTGAAACTCCCTATTCCCACGTAGCCTTCAAAGCTTGTCTAATAGTTGGTCAAAGGGTGGCAATCAAGATTTGTATGGTGTGCTGGCATGTGAGCCTCCATGTCATCTTATACATTTGAATTGACTCTTTTTATTATTATTGACTGAGTCCTTTTTCACTTGCGTTTCCCCTCTTCAAGTCTTGTATGACTTGCTGTGGTATGGCTTGATTCAGGCTTCTTATTACGATCAAAACAATGGATAATTTTCTGATTTATTTTGGGCAGCAATGCCTGCAAAATGAATAAGATATTTTTAATTTGGAATTTCTAATCTGTTAAACTTGTAAAGCCAAAATTTGACTATTGAATGAAGCCAATCGAAGAACCCAAAGATTTTCGCCCTCCAATTCCTGAAGATCCGAGAGGGTTTTCGTCCTGAAGGAAAATGCTGAACTTGCTCAAGGGTTTCTGAAATTTGCCAAATGATAGAATGAATTACTTTTCCTAATAATTCCCTTTTTATTCTTTTTCATTCAACCCTAAAAGCAATTAAAATTATTTTTAATTAAAATTTTTTATTTCTAGCTTGATAAATTGTTTTTTAAAATAATTAAATATAAGTTGTTGCTTAATTTTTCACTTTTCAACAACTTAAATATTTAACTATTTAATATTTTAATCATGTTATGCACAATCACCAAAGTTATGGAAAATATTAAAATATTTCAAATATGATTTTTGAGCTCAACACCAATAACAAAAGTGTACGTGATAACTGTTTATTAGAAACTTGGCGCTCTTCGAAAACGACAGACCTCTCCAAGAAGTGTGGAGTGCTCCCAAAATGTCGGATCTACGCATTGAAGGTACCAATACACTCATCTTGGCTCTAAGAACTCTTTGCCATTGTTGGAAAACCTTTCTCGAGAGAGTTGGCGCTCTCCAAGGAAATTGGAGTTTCTAAGGATATTGGAATGGACCGGAAAATGGACATTACGCAATTCATGTCCTATGATACGATCTCTTTGGGAGTTACATGGGACCTTATTTATCATGGCTTGCATCAATGAGTTGAGCAAATAATATCATGAGTCATCTTTTGGTTTTGAGTTGTATCTACTCATGCATTATGGAAGATGCCTCTTCCCAGCTTTGAAGTTTATTTTATGTAGATTCAAAGGAGGTGGAAGTAGCTATTCCAATGTTGTTGGTCCCAAAATTCACTCTAGCTCTCATGCCCATAACGGTCTGCTGTTGGAACTGTTCTTGACAAACTGGGTGATGGTTATGGGTAAAAAACAGTGGGGGAAGCTGGCTGCAAACAACTTCATCAACACTACTCATTGAGCTGTGGTGTTTTAAGATGTCTCCACTTTGAACAAATGTCGAAAGGTTGGCTCTATTGGTGGTGTTTTCAACAGTGCTACTATTATCACCAATGATGATCTAGGAATGCAGGGAATCTATTTTGTGATGGGCTAATCCACAACTTAGAATTTTTTTTAGTTTTTTCCTTGGCCATCACGGCTCTCTCCTCTCTTCACAGCAAGTGGAGAGGGCCTTTGAGTTGTCTCCGGCCTCTGCTTCTTGCTGCACTATATGTTTGGGGACGGAAATGTCTTTATGGTTGGAATCTAATTTCTTTTGCCCCTTTTTGGAGGTGTTGTAATCTTGTTTCATCTTTAATATGTGGAGCTGCTCCCCTTGCCAACATCTTATCCATAAAAGAAAAGAAAAGATGAATTCATACCCAAATAAATGTTGTCTTAGTGTACTCGAACCTTGAAGCTGTAGTTGTCTAATCCTAGGACTGACAACTTAGCAAACAACACTCATGTACTAATTCAAGGACAAAAACCCTTGGATGCAGAGATTAGAGGATGAAACCCTTTTAGTTTCTTATGGCAATCTCATCCATTGATTGCATTGGACTAAGATCATTCTTTTTTTAATTGAAAAACTGACTTGTGGGGCAGCTGGAATAACATCATATATAACCATCAGTTTTGATTTGGGGAAAGATCTTCCACCAAATGCTTGATTTCTATTTAGCTCCACACTATTATTATACTATTGATGTATTTTGGCATATAGGATTATTTTTCCTCTTTTGAAGTATTCCTATAGATTTTAACAATAAAATGCAGCTCCGGTATTATTGTTAAGGTTTACTTTGTTTTTTCATGCATTTTTCTTTTCTTCCTAGCATCATTCTAATTATAAGAACAAAAATATAAAAAAAATTACATAGAGTGCATGACAATCCATGGGTCATGCACGCTTGTTTGTGTCTTTAGAACATATCCCTTTGATAACTTCAAATGAGAATCCTATAAAATAGAACATAATAATGAACAAAAAAAATAAAATGTAGTTAATATATTAGGTTTTTTCAATCAAAAAAGATTTAGTAGACAATATATTAGTTCTCTTTGTATTTAAACAAAGTTCCAAATTGAATAAATCACTCAACTTTTTTGTCAAGAAATATATAGTTGTCAATGTACTCTTGGTGGGGGTTGATTGTTGATGCCCAATTAATTCCCAAGCTAGGTCATGAGGTTGAAACCAAGGAGTGCAAAATTTGAACAATATTTAAGTGGAAAGAAATCCTCTTGTATAAATGGGTGTCATAAACCAAATTCACATTTAGCTTGGCAGTGACTTAAAAACCATAGTTTAAAAATTCACGACTCATCAAAACTCGGTCGACCCAATTTTGACTCAAATATAGTGATTGTAAAGTTTTGACAAATTAAAAATACTTAAATTCCTTAAAAATGATTCATTTCTTGCAAAATATAGTTACACAATGTATCAAATGAGTTTATGAAATGTTAGTGGAGTGTTTTTTACTACATTTGAATAAAAAAAGTACAATATCACATCAACATACAAATAAAATAGTTGATAAGTATCAGTATTATGATGATTTAAAATCATCGTAAAAAATTACAATCCCATGCAAGTTACAATGGCTTACAATTTTCTCTTCCTTTTGTATATCCTAGTGATAGTTTGGTTCCTACTCTTCATAGTCAGTTGCATATCTACCCTCAAACTAGAAGGCAATGACTCCTTGGGCTCAACAACATCATTTGCTATGGTGTCTTCTAATCCAATACTCACTACTTTTGGTGCACCCTCCTTTGTTTGCCTCTCAAAATTTGACAACCTCATCTTTTGCAAAAATGGGATCTTCATCCAGTGGAATCTAATCACCATATGGATCAATGTCATCCATGTCAATTAGCTCATGACTAGCTATGGCCCCACCTTTTCTGCACAAATGTAAAGATTGTGTTGCATAAGAATGAAGTCATTTAGGTGCTTTTTTGTCAATTTAATGCACTTCTTCGTGTGAATGGCCTCAAACAAGCTCTAGTTGCGCTCAAATCTGGAAGGTCTACGAGGTTGGTATAAAACTCAAAGGGCTAGCTTTTGAATATTTGAGGATTTCTCACCCCAATCTTTCCACCTATTAGTTGCAAAGAAGACATTCACACACTTTTAAGTAGGCAATAATTAGACACATGAAAGATTTAAAACTTTGGAGTGAAGTGAAGACTTTGGTGTTACCTAATGCATGGGTGTTTTTCTCTTGGATAGCTAGTGGCAAAGCAAAGAGCCTCCCTTGAACACACTTGTATTTTACAACTCCATAATTAGGTCCTTGACCTCAATCTCAAGGGACATCCTCTGAATGCATGTTGATGTAGACAGCCATGTTAATAAATAATTATATTGTAATCGACTGTACTAATTAAATAAATGTTGTAGTCAGTCGTACTGGGAATAGATAATAATAGTTTAAATAATACATGCACAGTTTAAAGTAAAAGTTGGATTAGTTGTCGGGCAGGTAGTTTGGAAGAGTTGCCGACGGTTGGTATCCCAACCAACCTCGGCCATCTATATATGTATCTTGTCATTTGTAGTCGGACACGGTCAATTGCTATGTATTGTTGAGATACTTCATGAAATCAATCAATCCATTGTGCTGTGCAATTACTCTTACGATTGTTCTGTGATTTAAATGTGATTCATATTCTAGTACGTACATTATCTTTGTGAATTATTCTCGTTTACTCCCGTAGTACGCTGAACACTACCCAGTGAGTAAACAGTTGAGAAGCCTTCCATAACCTGCCCATCATCATCTTTGAAGTCATTTGAATAGAAAAAATCAGGTTTGAGGTAATACTGTTTTGCCTGAATGGGTTGGTGGAGTTGATAGTTCCATCTCAGATGTATGATGTTCAAAATGGATTGAAATTTTTCTCTGTTTCTTGTGTAATAGTTTTGGATGTCCTCATTGACCATGTCCATGTCTTTTTAAATTCAATCCATTGGCTTTTACTCTTCATCCACCAAATCCAAAACCATAAATCAAGGCTTTAACACGTACAAACAAGTTAAAGATGCAATTAAAAATAACTTTTTAAGATTGAACAAAGTTTTGTCACTAGAATTTTGAAAAAAGTGGAAGTAAGGGATACAATTTAAAATTTAAATGTAAGTTTGAAGCTACAATGATGATCTTTGCAACTCTCTGTAAGAACACCAGTTCTCTCCAATCCTGGAACTTGGTATTTTCTGATGAGGGTTTTGTATTTGTTTGTGTTCTTGTTGTATATTTGCCCTTTTTGTGTATTTTTTAAAATTAATATGCCAGGCATGAAATAAAATACAGGAAATGTAAATATAAAACCCTACTGCAGCAAATAGATAACTTTATTGATTCACTTTGAAAACTTTTACAATAAGGCATACCCGGAATACAAACTTAAGATGAAGAAACCCTTTTCTGAAATTCTCCTGAAAAATCTAATGAAGCACGAACTTGACCTCTGGATGAAGCCAACTGTTAAGCACCTTCAACTGATATTTCACAACCTGAGCATGCTGTTGCAATGAAGCAGCTACACTCTCCAATGCCAATACGCTGGTAGAAACCGTAGGGCTCCCTTCCCCAAACGCCAAAGAGAAATCTTCAAACAAATATCAAATCCTGGTTGACGAGAATGAGCTCTTAAGTCCCTTTTTATTCTTTTCTTGTGTGAGCTCAAACACTTTCTTGGCCCATGTGGGATAAAACTTTATAATATTAAAGTGACTTTTTTATTATAAAGTTACTTTATAACTTTATAATAACATTAAAATATTTAATTAAATCACTTAAGTCACTTAAACTTTAATATCTCTTGAAATACTCGTTCGATTGCTATGCCGTCTGAGCCAAGAGTCGACTCTCCCTGTTCTCCATGTGATTGGATGCCCATCTAAAAATAGAAACTCTGAACAATGACTTACTATAAATAGTAAGTATGTGAAACTGAGTCAAACGAAGGCTGAGCTTGACCCAACACTGAACTTTGAAGGAGAGAAACCACTGTTCACTGCCAAAAGGGACCCTCTGACTAGGCATATTAGCCTACGAGGGCCAGGAATAGGCTAAATCCACCGAACTCTGATGTTCGCGAAAATGGGGACATTACACTCTCTTCATGAAGATATCTTTAAAAATTGTATTTGTGAATTTCTCTCCATCCACTTTCTCTAAATAAGAACCAATTGTTGTTGGCTCACAAATATCTGCTTCAAAAATATTAACATATAGTAAATGCTTAGCAAGGTGAGGAAATTAGTTGCAAACTATGTTGTACTCCCTTGGACAAGTTCTTTCTCCTTGATGTGATCTCTCATAAAGTAAGTATCTAAGGGTTTTGTATATGTATTTGGTGATGTTTGTGACATCTTCCACTATAGGTTTCACCTATTCAAGTTTGCCTATTGTACTCTAAAAGAAGATCAAGGCAATACACAACCCAAGGGGTCCAAAAAAGTGTTTGTCTCTGCTCAAATAGTAGTTTTCCTATGTATTCTAAGAGAAGATCAAGGCAGTGGGCAGCCCAAGGGGTCCCAAAAAGTGCTTGGCATCTCTCCTCGAGTAGTCTTCTTACTACCATATATAATGTTGGATCATTTGGGTATGTCATGTCCCTGAAACAAAACATTGAAATAACTAAGTGTGGAGATGCAAATAAATAAAATAAGTAACAAATTACGTATTTACAAATATTAACAAATTAATATTACTATCATAATAGAATATTGTAAATATTGCTGGTATGAGTTTTCCACAGTCCATGAAGTTATAATGTAAAACTTTTGGTTTCAACTGTGTAAATTTTTGTATTGACGTTTCGGATCACACATAGTGATCCATCATCAGGAAGAGGAAGAAATGAAAGGGGAATGCAGATCAAGTCTTACAAAGGGTGAGGTTGAAGTGCTAAGAGAAATGAATGAAAAATCAAAGAAATAAAATAAAATATGAATATAAAAAGAATATACCAAACAAATCAAAAAAGGATATGTGCAATTAAAGGGGGGAAAAACAAGGGGTAAGGCAAAAAGTGAAAAGAAAAAAACTATAGGGGGCCCACAAAAATAATCTTGGCTTACTATAATATATTATAAGAATAAAGGAGAAAGATAAATAAAATAATGAAAAGAAAAATAAAACTAAAAAATTAGTTAATATTACGGTAGATAATAATGATAACCTTAATATTAAAGTTATTAATAATGAGAACCTTAATATTAAGGTTGATAATAATGATAACCTTAATATTAAGGTCAGTAATAATAATAATAATAATAATAATAACCTTAATATTGAGGTTATTGATAACAAAAATCTTAAAATTTTTAATTAACAAAAAATAAGAATAAAGAGAACAATTATAGATAAAGAGAACAATAAATTAAGGTTATTGATAATAAAAACCTTAATATTTATTATCTATAACAAGAATAAAGATAAAAATAATGAAAAGAAATAAAAATAAAACAAAAATATCCAAGAAGAATTATAATGCCAAATTACAAATAAAGAGAACAAAGGAAAAGAAACAAAAACAAGAATAAAGAGAACAATTATAGATAAAGAGAACAATAAAAAAGGTTAAATTGATAATAAAAACCTTGATATTTATTATCAATAACAAGAATAAAGATAAAAAATAATGAAAAGAAATAAAAAAATATCCAAGAAGAATTATAATGTCAAATTAGAAATAAAGAGAACAAAGGAAAAGAAACAAATAACATTGAAGCAACACACGAAAAATAACAAAAGGAAGGAGAGACAAAGCCAAAGCAAAAAAAGGAGAAATAGAGCAAGCAAAGCCAAACCAAAATGACGACACAGGGGGAGCATAAGGAAAAAAGAAAAAACTTAAAGTGAAGAGAGGAAGAATAAAGAAAGAATTAAAAAGAGCACAAGAATTTAAAGAAGAGCGGGGCAAGGAAAGGCAGAGAGAAGAGATGGAGAGAGGGTGGAAAAATCAAGGGGGAGGGTAGGAGTGGAGGGAGTTTAACAGGGGGTGCCAAGTTAGACTTAATTGCCAACCTTCATCCCGATTGAGATTGATAGCATGGTTTCTGATGGCAATGGCTTCTTGAAGTTTGCGCTTGAAAAAATTATCTTCTTTAACTATCACTTGGGTGTTCTCAAGGCAGATGTGGTGCTTGGTGTGGTGGGAATGCTCTGCAAAAGCTGATTTGGAGATTCTATCATGTCGGATATCAGCACTGTGTTCTTTGATTCAAGTGTTGATGGATCGACCGATTTCTCCAATATACGGGGTCCCACAAGAGCAATTGATTCTAGTGTTGATGGATCTACCCGGTGAAGGAAATGCAAAGGGAAATAAAATAAGATATAAAATAAATACCATGAAGGGGGCAGCGATCATACTCTGCAGAAGAATGACGAATTAATTACCACCATTAAATGAGCAGCAAAAGAAGGCAGCAAATAAATTCAATTAAAAGCAGTGACTCTTTTTTGTAATGAAGTTAATTAAAATAGCAAAGTGAAACGTGCAATTTAAATAATGGGAAGCTGCAATCCAATTGGGGATACATCCATTTAATGAATAGACACATCCCATGGCAAAATAGAGTGATATAAATAAAGATTGAACTGAGAAACAAAAGGGGGAAGAACAAAAAAGAGGAATATAAGAAATAAAGCACGGGCTGCATACATACGGGAGACTATTTTATGAATTGTGATCTGCTTACAGCATAAAGTAGGAATGCTTATGGTTATTGGGTTCCAATTATAATAAGTTCAGATTTCATAGAGTAGGAATAAGTAAATGTATTTATGTTTGCTGTTTATATTATAATATGTTTATAGTTATAGATTATAATCAGTAAATGTATTTATCGTGGTTTGCTTCAATTATAATATGTAGATCAGTAGATGCATTTATTCTTATTTGTTGTTATTCATTATTATTTATTGTTTATTTCTAATTATGATATATTTAGAAATTTATATGCATATGCACATTGATAATCTGTTTATATTATATCAATGTTCCACAATAGTGGGGAAGAAGGATTACAAAGGGGAGTTTATGTAACGGAGTCTCCTAGATACACTACTCAAGGGTGGGACCTAATGAGCCCACGAGGGCCAAAGGGGTACTTGCCTCCTAGGATATCTGAGGGTATTGCCTTTGGGTGTAGGTTGATGTTCACTAGATACGCCACCCGGGGGTGGGAAGTAATGAGCCCGCAAGGGCTAGAGGGGTTCTGCCTCCAAGGATATCCGAGGGTGCTGCCTCTGGGTCTAGTTTAATCATGGGATTAACCATCGTAATTTTACCTCCCTACCAGGGTGTAACAAGAGGGAAATGATTGACAAGATGAGGGATAACAAAAAGGGGACACTTCCTAGGTAGAGGCCAAAACATTTGCTCTTGGGCCTAGGGTAGAAAGGGTTCTAAGCATCGCATCAAATCACATTCTCCCATGCTCTCCTATGGTCGAGCTCTCTAAGGATATTAAATGCTTTGTTTTTTGGCCATAGGTTTACTAATATTTAATCATGATAATCTGCTAATTAGTATTATTGTGGTAAATGATTATAGTTTTCTAATCAGTATGATTGTGGTAAATGGTTTCTAATTTGTGTGCAGGGCTTCAATCAGGAGAAAAGTATTCTCTAATCCATTTATTTATTTAAAATTTAAGGATTAGGGAAAATTTAGGGCATTCCCAAAAAGGGGACATTACACTCTAACACAATCTCCTCCAACATTAGGCTCAAATTCTTTGCTTTATTTACTTTGTTTGAGACGTCCATGGTCCTCAAGAATCTAAACATTTGAAGCTGCTAGAAATTTGGTGAGTGTGCAAATCCTTGCATTTGTTCACTCATTTGATAATATGGTGCATCCACACATGCGCCATTACTTTTCTTTCTCTTCCACAATTGTCTTTGTATTTGCCATTGCCTTCTAAACCAATGACTAAGTTATGCCATTTGGATTTGGCACCTTGTAGCCATTGCTTGTCAAGGTTGTGAGCAAAATTTTCCATTATAGGCTTCTTGTCACATTGAAAAGAAGGTTATTGTATGATTAATAATTTTACATGTCATGATTTCTTCCTCATTCTTGTCGTTCCGATATCTACCCTCAAGAAAAGGTTGTAATCTTGGTGTGCTTTGTGAAAGAAAAAAATCTTGTGACTAAACTATACTGGAGCTTGATAAAGTGAATGTGCCACTAATTTGTGGAACATGATTGGAGCTCACCAATTTTGTCATGTCTACCTCTGTTTTCCATGCCCTGTTGGGTTTCATCACTATTATGATGGCTTCCTTTTGTCCTCCTTCTCTCCATATTTTTCTAGTTTGCCAAGGCAATGGCCACTTTTATGTCTTGTTGAACCTCCATCCCGACATTGGGAAACAATTTTACATTGCACCCGACAATGCATTCAAAGTTGTAGTCGAGGCTATTGATGCTTACACCCATCTTCAACCCACAATAGTTGCAAATAATAGTTTTTGCAATCAATCTTATTACACCATACTTCCATGTGGCTTTCTGTCCTCCAATTGGTTGGCTTCCACTTCTTATTTTCATTGGATGCAAAGTGCAAACCTTGAATTGAAAAAGTTGGAAAAAGCATATTTAATTGCGACACTTTAAACATAGAATGCAGACTCAATTACTTGTTGACTTGTGAAGTACTTGTGAGCAATTTTTTTTGACTTATTTCAAGTGGGAGCTTACAACTCAGCCAAATGTGAGATGAAAAACACTACAAACCTTTGGATTTTAATTGAAAAATGTTTTGGATGCCTTACTTGGCAAATAACAATTGGTATTTACCCTTCTATTCCCCTCCATGTCTAAATGTGATTCCAAATACCTTGAATTGTGACCATCGTGTGCCCTAAGTTTTGTTGTGTTTAAAATTGTGCCCACTAAAAAATTTTATTGTAGATTGATTGAAACTACAATGCCTTCCTTTATATTTAAAAATGTGAATTGTGAAAATGTGATTGGGATATTTGGAAAAACCATGCCCTTAAAGGAATTTAAGAATGTTTTAGGTTGCCATGTTTTTGCTATGTTGTTGAGTTTGAGTCAAATTTGTGTTTGTCGAGTTTTTGTTGGGTTTGAGTTTTCAAATTATTATTTTAAATACAAAAAAAAAGTTAATTCAAATTCATATGCAACATGGATAAACAATTTTCACAATTTAAAAATCATATTTTGTTTAAAAAATTGAAAAAAAAACCGTTTATACTATTTTGAATGTGTTATAGTAGAGTAATTTATAGCTTTTGACATGACACAAAATGAACTGACGTGTACAATAAATTGTTCTTCAAATTATAAGGTGAAGCTTCCTTTGACCTAGAATCTATAAGGGTTTTAAAGAGTATGCATTACAAATAAACTTAATAAAAACTTAACTTTTTTTAATTAGTCTAGAACTCGTCAATTTTAGCACATTTTTACTAGACAAGAAACTCTTATGTGTAAAAGCTACCTATTATAGAAACTAATCTAACACAATGGAAGAGCATTTATAATTTATAATTAAACATAAAGATTGAAAATCGTAAATGGAATAAGATAGGATTGGTTGAATATAAACATGTACAAATAAAGACATAGACTATGAATTAAATGCAAATTGTTGTGTGCAAAGCCACATTACTTCCTCCAATAACTTCAACAATACAGAGCTTGTTTGATCATTGAAAACGTTCAACTCACAACACAAACAACTTCAAAGATAATTATCAGTAATTATCAAGGTTGAAAATCACTATTAGCAAATGTGGTGCACAAAGACACTTTTTTATACTGGTTAGTGCGAATTATATGAAAATAAATGAAGGAAATTAATTGAGTTTCTACCCTAGGGATAGGCTTCTTACATGAGTTTTATTACAAACTATACCATCTACTAAAGACAACTAATGCGTGAAACTATTAGTTAAACTCATAGTTGATACTATTACTAAGGTTGCTAGGAGAGTAGTACTAGTATTGGTATGGGAGACTAGTACTGGTATTGGCGCGTTTGGTTTTGAAAAATAGGATATGGGGTACTTGGAGATGCTCTCCAAATCCTCATCACTCTCAAGCTCAAGTTCCTCTATTGGCAGTAAAATTGGGTGTCAATCGTTGTGGCTATTTGTTTCAACCACTTCATCCACCAAGGTTGCATCTTTCACATCAGGTGAGACTTGACCCCATTTTGTTGAAGGGCACTCCTTGTACCTAGGCTCTACATGAGAGAGAAGGCAAAGAGACCTATGAATGTACACCAGTTTCTCCGCTTTCTTTGATCCTAATTAGTTTCTCTTTAGTGAATGAATAAAATCATCTGTACTCTGATTCCTCTCACAAGATGAAGAGTTGGCTGAAGAGCACAAAGATTTATTGATAGAGGGTGGGGTGGGGCTAGTGAATCAGTAAATCAAAAAACTTTTTCCCTCTTATTTTTATCAACTTTAACTTCTAGCACTATATCAACTATGCAATATGACACAATATGATCAAGTTGATATCAACAATTGTATTTTCTGTTTTATATGAAATTACAAAGATTGTAGGCACCAACCTACTTGAATCATCAATTTGTAGTTTAGTAGGTTGGTCCTACAAGGAGCACCAACCCCTTAAACTGATTTAGTAGGCACCAACCTATAAGGAGCACCAACCCCTAACTTGTAAGGCACCAACCTTGACTGAAAAATGGATGTAGAGTTACTGTCTTCAAAAAAATCTGCACTTCTTCTATCCTTAATTTTGCTTTGTGATGTTTGCTATCACTTCATAGCTGTTGTGACCTTTTTCACACATCGCCCCATTGCAAATGGGGACCCCCTAATTTTCGCTTCATTTCGAACTTTTGGCTTGATTTTAGTTTGTTTTGTCGTTGTCTCTCTCTCTCTTTTTGTCCCTTTTTCTACTGTCTGTCTTTCGGGGTGTGCCCGTCTGATGTGGGATTTTGGCCAAGTCGGTAAAATTAGGGTTTTCAACTTTCCGACCAGTTTGTGGTCAAGCGAGGTGAATAAATTGAAAATTGAGACTAATATTGATGTCAGTGTGCTTCCAGCAAGTTTCCATTGAAATTTCATCGAATTCCGGGTACTTACTATTTTTAGTAAGTGTGTAATTCAGGGTGTTCTCTCAGCATTTCTTGAAGTTTTAACAGTCACACTGCATCCAGAACGCATCAAGCTACTCATCTACAAAATTTGAGCTGAAACAGACCACTTACTATTTTTAGCAGTTCAGCTTCCGGGGCAAATTTTAGGGGTTATATGAAAAAATTTTCAATGCATGTCTGAGGATTCCTTCTGGGTTTTCTGAGACCTTCGCGATGGTGTAACATGCAAAGTGAGATAATGACTTTCAGAATTCAGTCTTCCGAGGCTATTTTTAGGGTTTGCATGTCAGGGTTTTCTTTGCATGTCTGCATATTCCTTGTGGGTTTTTCGAGACCTACGCAGTGGTGTGACATGCAAAGCAGGATAATCACTTATTTAGGAACTTACTATTTTTAGCAGGTGCACTCTGGCAGCTACTTCCCAGACGAACTAATCGCAATGCAACAGAAACGAGAACAAATGGAGGACGTTTGGTATGCATGCAAGATGAATTAGGGTTTCCAGCTTCGGGACCCAAAAAGAGGGGTAAAAGGTCAGAATTTTCAAAAACCAGTGTATACCACCGCGATTAGCATCTTTCACGCTATCTGTTGGTAAAATTTGAGGGCAAACGGAGCACTTACTATTTATAGTAAGTCACTTTGGAAACAGGGTAAAAATAGAAAGTCAGCAATAGGCGCCAGTGTCAACAGGCAAGTCACGTGGTGAGGAGCACGTCATTCGAATTTCAAATCAAACGGAGTTGTGGAGGTATCAGAAACAAGCAGTTACTATAAATAGAAAACCACCTTCAGAAATGGGCTAAAAATAGTAGGCCAACTCAGAATAGCAGTGTCAACAGGTTAACGGAGTCATGAAGATCCAGGGTTCAAAATTTCAAAGCAATCTAAGCCTCTGAGATATGAAAATCAAAGGACTTACTATTTATAGTAAGGCATGGAGAAAGTAGTAGAAAGAAGGTAAAAAATGGCTAAATTTGTACCCCAAATTAAAATTTTTGTTACACTTAGACATTTTGAAGAAATGAGTAAAAGTCTTGTCAAATCAATGAAAAAGGTCAAATTTGGGTGTGCGTGTCTTGCATGGAGGGTTAAAATACAAATTTTTCAAATTCTGACGATCTGGGTCTGCTAAGAGCAGCTTAACCTACAAAACCCAGATCTCAGTTTTTCATCCCTAAATTTTAGGAAAACTGCTATTTTTAGAAATTTTTTCGAAATAGTAACATTTTCTGGGTTTTTCTGGGTTTCTTTCGAAACGGATACTGGCAAAATTTTCTAAAAATAGAAAATTTCTAAAAATAGAAAGTTGGTCAGGCGAGAGTCGAGGCCCGATTTGATTGGCTCAAAATATGTCGTGTCGGTGAATTAGGTCCGATCTTAAAAGAATCAGTTTTGCCCTACTGGGTCTATTCAGCTTTTTCAGAAGCATATCTGGAGTTCCGAGGTCATCAATGGAGGTCATCCGACTGCCAGGCGTTAATTTTAGCATTCAAAACTCCCAGCAGAAAGTGAAATGATGAACATGCACGAGGATCGAGGAAGAAAAGTGAAAAGTCATGAAAATTTTCTAAGTCTGCTAAGTTTGGGCGCCCCAGTTGAAGAAAGGCGCCCACCTTTTTAGGGCATCAGATGAAGAAATTAGGGTTACGGTCTCCAATGGAAGTTGCTCAGTTTTCAGTCAGCTTCGCGGTGGATATCCCCGTCAGAGCATCTGATGATCCAGTCTCCGGAAAATTCAAGTCAAAGTAGAAGGTATAAAGTGAAAATCTGAAACTTGAAGTTGAATAAATTATGAATTTTTCTAAGTCTGGAGAAACTGGGTGCCCTAAGAAGAGAAAGGCGCCCAACTTTTCAAGGGTGCAAACAGAGGAATTTGCAGTCGAAGCTATACTTGATTTATTGTCGCAGCGAAATTCGCGAGCACGAATTACAGCAGTTGTTATTGATTCGATTCACTTAGTTTAAGCAGGTACTTAGCGAAACCATGGCCCGAACTGTGTGCCTTCTATTTGTTGCTCAAGTATTGTTCATTTGTGTTATGATAAACAAATTGTTGAGCCTCTTTAGCCAACAAGGAGTTAGTGAGATTGTTGTTTTCTATTGTGTTAAGAATAAGTTTGCAAGCCTCCTTAGCTGCAATTTCTTATTCAAGGCATGTTAGAAGGGAGTTTTGTTTTAGAGATTTGAGTAATAAAATCATGAGCCTCTTTTGCCTTGGTCTAAAATCTCAGATTTCCGTTATCTATGTTATGCTTTCATGATCTTTATTTCAGCTTACAGTGAAGTGTGTAGGTGTTTGTTGAGAGAGAGATTGTTAAAGTATTTTTGTCAGAGAATCTGCCTTGTTAATTTCTAACTTCTCTTGCTCTGCTATTACTTGAGAGGTTAGGAACGTCTTTAGTCTAAGTTAGTCGTAGTTGAACTTCTTATCAGAAAATCTCAGCTGCGGCGTTTGTGTTTAAAAAACCTTGTGCTCTAAGCTGATCCAAAAAGATAGGCAACTTAGTTTTAGTTTACTTTCTTTCAAACACCATCAGCAAGAGGGAGCTTCCCCTCCTAATTTGAAGAGCAGTTTATCTGTGCATAGCTGTCCGTTTTCAAAGCCGCATTCCAGAGGTGCGAATTTAAACGCCAACAGTTTTCTGGCGCCCACCGTGGGGCACGAGGCTTTAAACAACAAAGAAAGCTTAGGCTTTATGTCACGGGTATGACCATCTGGCGTCCTACTGCTCCAGTTCAACAACCTGATCTTACACCTCCAGTTATCCAGCCAAGTTTCCAGATAATTGAAGGAGAGCAAGTGGACATTATCAGCAGCCTGAGAAGTTTCATCTTTGAGAAGAAGGAGACCCCTGCTCAGTGGAGAAACGCTGCTGCTATTCTAGACAAAGAGGAAGAGAAAGCCGATATTGCAGCCGAGAGACCTGTCTTGCCACCACCCGCGTGGGACTAGACAATCCTGGCTTACATAGTCTATACAAGGAGGAGAACAAGAACAAATCCGCTTTTCCAAGAAGATACTTTCCTTCCACATACGCATCATACAGAAGTTGGAGAATCATCCGACACAGTATTTGAATCCGACACAGTTCCTGAGTTCAACACCGTACCTGTGTTCGAAGAAGAAGAGTTCGAAGCAATGGGTGATAACCGCAACAACGATGACAACAACAATCGCAATCGAAGAAGAGGTCCCCCGCTGCCTTGGGGTGACAATATTGGACCTTTGGCCTTAGGGGCAAATCACGAATTGCCTAAGGGGTCAAGAAAGCACTTTCCACGTTTCCAAGGTGATGGAAGTCAACATCCTGATGATCATCTTTCAGCCTTTTCAACGGCTTGCGCTGTTTTGCATGTAGGTCATGAAGATGTTGCTGTTCGTCTCTTTGTTGAGACACTCGCGGGAGCTGCTGCCGAATGGTTCAATCATTTGGGACCCGGTTGCATAACCAACTGGAATACTATGACTGAAAAGTTTCTCGCGAGGTTCAAACCAGCTGAAGATAGCCACCAGTTGTTTGCTCGACTTTCCAATTCAAAGAAGGAGGACAATGAACCAATGAGAGAGTTCGTAGCAAGGTTTAACCGCCTGGTTACTCGTCTTTCATATACACTCAATCCATCGCCTGAGATCCTGTTAAGCAGTTTCATCAATGCACTTCCATCAGAGATAGCCTTTATCATAAGATCGGCGCATGAGACGGAACTGGGAGAAGCACAACAAGGTGCAATAGAAATTGAAGACAACATGATCACTTCAGGAAAGATCAGAGGAGATGCTATTAGACCTTTGGTTCAAAGTTCTGCTGATCCATTACTTCAAAGGGTTGCAAATGAAGTAACTATTCTCAAGAGGCAATTGCCACTTCAGCCAACGCCTCTTGCTCAAGTTGCACCACCACCTGCCTTGCCCGCACCACAGCAGCCTTATCAACCTCAGCAGCCATATCAGCCAAGGAGGAATAACTTTCAGCCTTACAACAATTACAAGCCACGAGGGCCACCTCCACCAAGGCAAGCGGCCGACAATACACAAAATGCTGTGTTTTGCTCTTTTCATGATTCCACTGAACATGCCGGCGCATCTTGCCCTGAAAATGTCAGAATGAACGAGATAATGGGATATGCCGAAGCTGCACCTGCACCAAGTTTCGTTCCAACTCCAAGTTCGAATGTTGTCTTACCTCAATCGGACAACTTCGATGGCGACTCCGCAACGGGCTACTTTGAAAGTGAACCCGTTTTTGAAGAACAAGAAGAAGATATTTGTCAGTACTCTCTTGCAGTTAATCCTGAGAATCATACGACTCCTGTGTTCACCAGAGCTCAACATCTGAGGGCACACAAAGAAGAAGAAGAAGAGAGGCTGAAGATATCAAAGACAAAGACAAAGAAAGAGAAGTAGCTTCTACTTCAAATATTAAGTCTTCTCAAGAGAACATGAAAGCAGTTGCTGAAGGTTCGTCCTCAGCAAATTTTGATATTGTAGATTCATTGATGAAGAACAAAGTGCAGATTTCTCAGTTAGAGTATCTCCAAGATCATCCAGAGCAAGTGGACCGACTTCTCAAATTTGTGAAGAAAGGACCTACCAAGCAGCCCACATTGCTCGAATCATCCGTTCCGGCGGAAGACAAGCCTAAGCCCTTCTATATTTCTCTATATATAGGAGGTTACAAATTGAGCAATTGTATCATCGATTCCGGAGCTTCCGACAACGTCATGCCTCTACAAGTGATGAATGCTCTAGGACTTTCGTGCACCAAGACAAAGGACAAATGCTACTCACTGGAGTCCAAGTCGGTGCCGTTGGTCGGTCAATTAAAAGATGCTCAAGTAAGGTTGGCGGCTTGTCCTGAAAAGAAAATCATGATGACCATCCTAGTAGCTGACATTCCAGCAAGCTATGGGATGCTATTAAGCAGAAGCTTTTGCAAGGACCTCGGTGGAGAGATTCAGATGGATTGGTCTTCTGCAAATATTCCGTTAAAGAAAGGAACTTTCAAGCTGGAACCAGAACCCAAATCTCGATTTGCGGTCGTGAAGTCTCAAGATCCTCAAGCTCAAGTTCTATATCAAGAAACGGGTCTTGGTACTTACGCCATGCTGTCGGAGGTTCCTGAAGAAAGTCAAGAGGTCGCATGCATCGTAGAGAAATCAGCAGATGATCCTAAGTTGTGGACTTTGCAGTTCGATGGGAGTTGTTCCACTGCTGGTTCAGGAGCGGGAGTTGTGATAATTTCTCCCGAAGGACAATTATATCCTTTTGCATACCGCTTGCAATTTGAATGTACAAATAATACGGCGGAATATGAGGCGCTTTTACTAGGTCTCAGGAATGCAAAAGATATGGGTATCAAATACCTTAAGGTCGAAGGTGATGCGGAGCTTGTTGTAAAGCAAGTCAGAGATCAATTCAGAGTGAAAGCAGATCGTCTTCGACATTATAGAAATAGGGTGTGGAATGCAATAGATTGGTTCGAAGCATTTGATATCAAGTACATTCCACGTCTGGAAAATAGCAGAGCAGATGCCCTCGCGGTATCAGCTTCACTTTTCATGCCACATTCTGACTTTCGTCAGAATGCGTTTGCCATTGAATTAATATACAGGCCAGCTGTACCTGACAACTGTGACAATTGGCAAGTCTTTAACGATGATGAACACATTAAGGAGTTTCTTGTTATGGGAGATAATTTCAAGGAATTGTTCTTTGAAGGCAGTTCATCTACTCACAGAGAAGCAATAACAGAAGTTTCTGATACGCCAAAGATTGCTGAAGATAAAGAAGTTTCAGAAGAACCAGAGTCCAGCATAATCCAGTTGAAAGGAAATAAAATTCCCCAAGGTTTAGTTTCCTTGGAGAATATTTTTGACAGGCATGATAGATACATTCAAGAGCAGAGAAATTCAAGTGACAGAACTTCTGCCGAATATCAACAAGTCAATATTGGTACAATTGACAAGCCCAAGCTTGTTAATTTAGGTACATGCTGCACGGCAGAGGAGAGCGAGAAGTTCATTTCTTTGTTCCAGCAATACCGAGATGTCTTCGCCTGGTCATATGAAGATTTAAAAGTTTTTACACCAAGAGAATTGTCTCACACAATTCCTCTTCGACCTGAAGCAAAGCCCTTCAGGCAAAAGCAAAGACACTACAATCCGCGGATTCAAGACACCATCTACGCGGAGATCCAGAAGATGGTGAATGCAAAGATCATCTTTCCGATCCATCATTCCACTTGGGTGTCGAATATAGTTCCTGTGCGCAAGAAGAACGGAGAAATCAGAATTTGCGTCGATTTCAGGAACCTGAATCAATCATCGCTCAAGGATAATTATCCTTTGCCGATCATGGAGCACACTTTACAGACGGTTACCGGTTCAGAGATGCTGTCTTTATTGGACGGTTTTTCTGGTTATAATCAAATAGCGGTGGCTGAGGAAGATCAATTCAAGACGGCGTTCACAACCCCGTGGGGTACGTTTGCCTATGAAAGAATGCCCTTCGGCCTCATCAACGCCGGTGCTACATTTCAAAGAGCCATGGATTTGGCGTTTGGTGATTTGAAGAATAAAGTAATAGTTGTCTATCTTGACGACCTCACTGTTTTCTCAAAGACACGACAAGATCACTTTTCACATCTAGGGAAAGTCTTTGAGAGATGCAGATATCATAAAATATCTTGAATCCTAAGAAGTCTATCTTCGCGGTGACGGAAGGCAAGTTGCTTGGCCACATCGTCTCCAAGGAGGGAACTCGAATTGACCCAAGTCGGGTTGAAGCTATCCGAAGTTTGTCTCTTCCAACAAGCAGAACAGGGGTACACTCTTTCTTTGGTAAGGTAAATTTCATACGAAGATTTGTACCAGATTTTTTGAGTTGACTAAAGATATATCTGCTATGATGAAGAAGAAGACAGTTTTCAAGTGGACGGAAGAAGGAAAGAAGGCGTTCGCAGCGATAAAAGAAGCCATCAGTCGAGCTCCAATACTAGTCCGTCCTGATTTTGAAAAGGAATTTATCCTTTATTGTTATGCATCAGAGTATACTCTGTCTGCTATTCTGACACAAAAGTTAAATGAAGAAACCGAATCTCCAATAGCTTTCATGAGCTGCAGTTTCAAAGACAGCGAATCAAGATACTCTCAGATTGAAAAGAATGCCTATGCGGTGGTTCGAGCTGTAAAGAATTTCAGATTTTATATCCTAAATTCTCGCACCATTGTGTATGTCACAGATCCAGCAGTGAAGAGCGTGTTGACTCAACAGGAGATGGGCTCCAAAAGAGGAAACTGGGTCGCAAAGGTACAAGAGTATGACTTGGAGATCAAGCCAACCAAACTCGTTCGTGGGAGAGGTCTTTGTCAGTTGATGGCGGAAGATGGTGATAAGAAACTTCAAGCTAAGGGGATACCCGAGATTGAACCTGAAGTTAAAGAAGACCTTCCAATGGTCTTGCTGATCGAGTCTTCGGGAGAATGGTTTACTGAGATATGGTATTACCTCACATACGGTGATTGTCCAATTCACCTGAACAAGCAACAAAGGAGAACGCTTAAGCTGAAAGCGCAGAATTATATAATCATCAGCAATGTTTTGTACAAGAAGGGCCTTGACGGAACATTCTTGTTGTGTGTTACCAAAGATCAACAACGACGCTTGCTGGAAGCTTTCCATAATCAAGCATGCGGTGGTCACTTTTCATCAAAGGTAACAGCTTTTAAAATCTTGCGGGCTCAGTTCTTTTGGCCGACTATGTTCCGCGATGCATATGAGTGGGTACATAAATGTCAGTTATGTCAACAATTTGTTGGCAAAGCAAAGTTAGCAGCCGCTCCTCTCAGGCCAGTTGTTATAGATGCTCCATTTCAGCAATGGGGTCTAGATTTTATTGGTCCTATCAACCCACGTTCCAGCAAGGGGCATATTTATGTCCTTACAGCCACTGATTACTTCACTAAATGGGTTGAAGCCATTCCTACCAAGCGAGCTACGTCCGAGGTCGTGTGTGAATTCTTAAAGGAAAACATTGTCACACGCTTTGGAGTGCCTCACAAAATTGTGACAGATAATGCAACATGTTTCTCGTCAGAGGAGCTAATGGAGTTCTGTTTTGATCACAGCATTACACTATCTCATTCATCAGATTATTACCCCCAGGGTAATGGACAAGCTGAATCATCAAACAAGAACATTGTCACAATCATTCGCAAGTTGGTTGATTCCAGTCAGCGAACTTGGCACAAGAAACTTTATGATGCTCTCTGGGCCGACAGAATTACTCCGAAGAGAGCCATTGGTACCTCACCCTTTATACTCCTGTATGGTACAGAAGCAATGATACCCATCACATTGGAGTTGTCCGCCTTGCAGCTGGCGACCTCAGTAGAAGATGGAGAGTTCATAGATCCTATTCACAAGCATATCTTGTACCTGACTAAGCTTCAAGAAGAAAGGGAAGAGGTAGTAGATAGAATCACTCAGCACCAAGAGCGGCTGAAGAAGATTTTTGATAAGAAAGCTCGCCAACGGGATTTCGAGGTTGGAGACCAAGTCCTCTTATGGGATAAGAGACATGAGCCCAAGGGAATGCATGGGAAATTTGATTCCTTGTGGCTGGGACCTTTCAAGATTCACGAGCCCGCCGAAGAGAACACCTATATTCTCTCACGCTTAGATGGAAGTCTCCTCCCTCTACCACACAGCGGGCAGTACCTGAAGCACTTCGTCCCTTCGGGGGTGGAGTAAGTTCTCAAAACTCAATCTTTGTACATATTTTTCATTGCTTTTCGTGACGTGTTTCCCCTTTCCGTGATGTTTTCGTTATGTTGTTTTTCCCCTTTTCGTAATAGTCCTGTCGTGTTTTAGGTGATTAGGAGTCTTGTTTTAGGTGATTAGTAGGGAAGTCCAACTATTAGGTGATTTTTAGGAAGTCCGGTAATAGGTGATTAAGGAATGTCCTGCAAATTAGGTGATTAGGAAATGATGCTGACTCCGATACCCAATAGACAAGGCACTGGTCTAAGCTTAAAACTTCAGAGATTCTATGGTTCTCCTATGCCGAAAGTATCCGCCATGGTCCCCAAACAGAGCCAATGTTGTACCCCAAAATTAAAATTTTTGTTACACTTAGACATTTTGAAGAAATGAGTAAAAGTCTTGTCAAAACAAATAAAAGGTCAAAATTTGGTATGTCTTGCATGGATATTAAACACAAATTTTTCAATTTCCGACGATTCAATTCGCTAAGAGCAGCTTAACCTACAAAACCGAGATCTCAGTTTTTCATCCTAAATTTTAGAAAACCGCTATTTTGTGAAATTTCGAAATAATAAAAGTTTTCCGGGTTTTTCCGGGTTTTTCAAACGGATATCGCAAAATTTTCTAAAAATAGAAAGTTGTCCGACAGTGGTCCGAATCACTTTGATTGGCCTAAAATAAATCAGACGTCAAAATGTAATCTTAAAATAATCAGTTTTGCCCTACTGGGTCTATTTAGCTTTTTTCAGAAGCATATCTGGAGTTCCGAGGTCATCAATGGAGGTCATCTGACTGCCATGCGTTAATTTTAGCATTCAAAACTTCCGGCAGAAAGTGAAACGATGAACATGCACGAGGATCGAGGAAGAAAAGTTGAAAAGTCATGAAAATTTTCTAAGTCTGCTAAGTTTGGGCGCCCCAGTTGAAGAAAGGCGCCCACCTTTTCAGGGTCCCAGATGAAGGAATTAGGGTTACGGTCTCCAATGGAAGTTGCTCAGTTTTCAGTCAGCTTCGCGATGGATATCCCCGTCAGAGCATCTGATGATCCAATCTCCGGCAAATTCAAGTCAAAGTAGAAGGTATGAAGTGAAAATCTTAAACTTGAAGTTGAATAAATTATGAATTTTTCTAAGTCTGGAGAAACTGGGCGCCCTAAGAAGAGAAAGGCGCCCAACTTTTCAAGGATGCAGACAGAGGAATTTGCAATCAAAGTTACAACGGGATGTCTTCAGAATTCAACTGGCTTTGCAGTGAGCTATTCAGCACGACAAACGGAGCTCGCAGTCATCAGATTCAAAAGGCTGAATAGAAGGTCCGACGAGAGGTAAAAAGAGAAATTCAAAGCAAAAGTGAAAAAGTCAAAAAATAAACTAAGTGTTGGTAAACTGGGCGCCCCCAGTCAAGATAGGCGCCCAACCTTGTGAAGGGTAAAAATTCACTTTTTTGACCAACGTGTCTCCAGAGGACCCCCCTTCATTCTTCGTCAGCTTCGCGATGAGCACAGCCATTCAGCAATCCGACGCCCGGAGCTCAAGATTTAACGAGATCGTCTGCAGAAGAGAGGTTAATGAAGAACTTGAACAGGAAAAATGGCTAACACTGAAGAAGTTGGGCGTCCCTAGAAGGAAAAGCCTCCCATGAATTCGGAGGTCGAGATCAAATTTTTAGCCGGAGGTGCCTCCAGAACATCTTCTTCAGAATCAGTCCGGCTCCGCAGTGAACCACTCAGCTCGCCTGTCGGGTAAACCTGTCAACAGGAAATCGGTGGCGAAGTGGCGTGTTAAAATGAAGAAAAGTTGAAAAAGTGAATTTTGACTAACACTGGTGAAGTTGAGCGCCCCTCTTGGAGAAAGGCGCCCAAATCTTCATGCCTTAGAGGTTTTTTGAAGATTTTCAAAATCTCAAATTTGTGAGAAGAGGAAGATAAGGCCCTAAACTTGAGAAGATAAGATTTAGGGTTTTGAGAATAAAAGCAGAAAAAAAAGCAAAACCTAAAATCAAACCCTAGGTCTATTTAACACTTCTTTTCAATGTATTTTTCATTATTTTTGCAGGTAGCATCCAGAGGAGAAAGTTGGAGCAGCAAGTTTGAGAAATTTTTGTGATTCAAGAATCCATAGTTGCTGGTTTTACATCAGATTTTTCAGACCAGCAAGCATAAACCCTTGTTCTTTCAAACTTTTTGTTCCAGAAGATCAAAATTTTCAAGCAGAAGGCCAAGGCTTTCAATTTTTCAGTCATCTGGGTCTTTTTGCCTCTATCTTGTAAAGAATTTTTCAAAGACTTCATCAAGTTGCAGCAAGTGCTTTTATCTTGCATGTCAGTGAAAACCTCAGTGCATTCATATTTCAACCATCTGGGTCCTTTCCAATCAGTCTTCTGAAGAAAACCCATATCGCAGCTTTTTTTCAAAAACCTAGGGTTGGCTGCTTTTTCAATCAAACGTCAGAGTTTTGCAATTCCAATCAACTGGGTCCATTTCTAATGATATTCTGAACAAAACCCAGATGCCAGCTTTTTTCGGGAAAAATTGAAGAAATTAGGGTTTGCTGCTTTTTCAGTCAAAATTCGAGATTTTCAAAAACGGACGACTGCTAATCTTGCATCGCCATTCCAACAAAACTATTATCTCAAAAAAATTTCAAAAATTCGCCCGCTGGAAGGCCAAAAATCAAGATTCTAAAATAGAAATGCGACAAGACTTGTCCGAATCCAAGGCGAAGTTTACAAATTAATTCAAGTTTCTGAAATGGAGTACACTCCACGTTTTCAAGTCCGAATCAGCACTTTTTCACAATTACATCAAAATGTACCGAGACAGACTTGCATCATGTCAAGTTTGTTCACCTACACTGAGAGAGCAGTAACACTTCAATCAAGAACCTCGAAATATTCTCGACTCTTCGCAGCAAAGCCGCCTATTCCTATATCAGTTCAGAGCCTTGAGTTCGTAATCGCTTGCATTAAGCATTACAACCCGGCTACTAGGGAGATCCAGTCAGCAGATGGTAGGTTGATTTGCAGTCTAAAGCCTGATATGGTTGAAAAGTGTTTTTTCCATTCCCCCGTGGCCTGAAAGTGTAACTCTTTCGAGGGATGAATGTGAAAAGATGTGGAATATGCATAAAGACAAATACAGCAAGAAGATTGCCCAGAAGTGAATGAAAGGAAAACATAAAAGTGTTGTTCATAGTTGCAATCCAGTTGGCGGAAGGATAGGTCATATTTCAATGATGTCAGCAAAGTTCAATAAAGCGGCCAATGAGATTGAAGATTTCCAGAGATCCATTGCAGATGCTGAAGATATTCTTGAAAAGCGGTGTTTTGCTGTTGATGGCATAGATGCACCGAACCGGGACACAATCTCAAACTTCCTAGCGGATGTGATCGAGCTTTAAAGCAGCTTTCTTCTAGAAGCTTTCTTTCCCGCTTTCTTTCTATTCTTGGAATAATCCTTATCCATTCTTTGAGGATAGAAAGAGAATAAGATGTAATAGTTGGCGTTTCCCGCTTTTTCTGCTTTTTAGGGTTTTATCTTTCTAGATTTAGCAATAAAGCTTGCTTGCTGAGCAAGCCCTAGATTGTGAAAGCAAGGAGATTTTAGGGTTCCCTACTCCTCTGCTTC
>VDFB02360840.1:0-11438 GCA_007258455.2 Sequoia sempervirens | reverse complement strand
CTGCATTAATTCAATCAAAAGATCTGTGGGGGGATCTTTCCAAGGCTGGATATTTTTATAAGCCCTAAGGGGCTGGCACATTTTGATATATAAGGCTTTTTTGCCTTTTTGTAATCAGTTCAAAATATACACTCTGAAGAGTTAGTGATTTTTTGTGAATCCTTCCTCAACTGATGTATGTTTTGTCACTCAACTAGAATCTGGAATACAATACAAAGTTTACTTGGGAAGCTAGTGTTCATGTTTGTATCGTTTCATTTTTGTATTCTCTTTGATTATGCAAGTCTTTAACTGTTTTATAATTTTGCACCTATACCTTAAAGCTGTGAAATTTATCTTTCCTTCCTACGATGTGCGTGTAGATCAAACCTGTTAAGAATGATGCATAGGTCTAAAAGAAGTTGTTCTAAGTATGTGAAACAGTAGCAATTAAGTTTCCCAGTGCATTTTCTTCTTGTTTCACTTCTTGATTTACTATCAACTCGGTGTATCACCATAGAGTTAGTTTTTCTTTTAATGAATTCTCCTTCTCCCTTTACCTCACAGTGATCAATAGTTTAGGTGATACTCAAAGGAAGTCGGCCTTCTTTGGAGGTTCACTCCAATCTTAGGTGACCCACAACCCTGGAGTGATCCAATGTGTCACTAGAAAGCTTAGCGCTTAGTATTACAACTCGTATAGGGTGCATTTCTAGGTGACAATAGTTTCTGGCACACCCGGTGGGACAGGAATTTGTTTTTAATTTCTGGTTTGGTATGCAGCCAGTGAATTATATACTTTATACAAGCCTTTTTGCATACCTGGCAACTCCACAAAGAGGAAGAACTCTAGAAATCAACGCCTTCTATAGTTTATGAAAAGAGTTCAAACAAGAAGCAACTCGGGCCTTTTTGAATATCTACAGCTGTCACCACCAAGAAGACCAGGCAGAGCAACAAAGAGGAAGGAAATAATAATTATTCATCATAGAAGAACTCAGTCCACTCCTCCATCTGTAGGATCTCATCTTGCTCCACCCACAAATCCACTTCAGATACCTCCAATGGCCGCTCCAAGGAATCAACCCTTCATTGCTTTCAATGGAGGGAGCCCGTTGAATCTGGCACAACACAATGACATTCCAATGGCAGCCTTGAAGAGTTTTCCAACTTTCACGGGAGAAGATCAAACTACTCCAATTAAACACATGCAAGATGTGGCTTCGTTATGTGGAGTCCATCACATAACCCAAGAGGATGTTGCAGTGAGATTACTAGCTGCTTCATTAAAAGGAAGAGTTGTGCAATGGTATAGGAGCCTACCATTCAGTTCAATTGCAACTTGGAAGGAATTTGGAGACAAGTTGCATAAACAGTTTCAAGACAGGTCTGATAACTTATCTCTATTGGAGCAATTGACTACAATTAAGAGGGCTCCACAAGAGTAGATGAATGACTTCAACTTCAGATTCCAAAGGACTTGGGATAGAATCCCTGCGACAGTAAGGCCACCTCTAGAATACGCATTTTTATACTTTTGAGAGCTCTGAACAGTGATATAGCTGTCATGATACAGTCAATGGGAGGAGTGTCTTTACCGGATGCCTTTGAAATAGCTATCAGAGCTGAAAACAGCCTAATACAGGCTGGTAAACTTGCTCCTAGGCCACCAATGCCAATATTTTTAGAGATTCAAGCAAATATCCCTTTGCAAATACCTCCTTTTACGCCTCTACCAGCTGTACCAACGCTACCAGGTACTGTTCCAGCCATTGATAAGCAAGAAAATGTTGCTTCAGTCTCATCACAGGAGTTACAAGAGATCCAAAGTCTTTTGCAAACTTTTGGCAACAAGTTGGTGAACTTGGAAAAGCAACAGTCCTATTCTAAGCCTTATCAGCAGCAGAATCAGGCCTCAAGTCAGCCTTTTCAAGGTCAACAACAGCAATTCCAGGGGAATAGATAGCAGTATCAAGGAAATTATCAAGTCACAAGACATAATTTGAACACAAGGCCTTTTCAGGCCTATAATCCAACTCCAGTTAGTGCTGTCAAAGAGCTTGTCCCTGTTCAAAACAATTTGGCTGCTGATTATAAATGGTTTTATCCATGTAATCAACCACATAATCAAGCTACATGCTCTAATGGTGTCATCAATCAAGCACTTATGGTGCAAAATGTTGTAGGTGCGCAAGATTTTCCTAAGGAGGGGTATCAACAATAGCAGGATCCACCTGGAGATGATTCGACCCTCCTGAATTGGCAAAGAGAAGAATTATGTGGAGTGAACCAGGATGATACATCTGTTGTTGCTAATACTAGAGCCAAGAAGAGGGCTTTCAAGGTTGAGCAAGCAACCAATAAAGATAAAGGAACTTTTGGTCCATCAAATCAGCAAGTATCATGCACCTCGCAGCGAGGTCACGACACTAGTAAGGAGCAGCCTTTACCTGCTTCATCTGCAAGTCAAATGCAACCCGACCGTGTTGTTGCAAAGATGCAACCAAAGGTAAATATATCTGCACCTTTCAACATTGTTGAAAGTATGAAAAAAATGAATGTTTCAATTTCAATGTGGAATTCTCTAGCAATCCCTGATCAAATCAATTTGTTACAATCAACCTTATCAAATCCAGTTAATTTGAATCCTCCAAATGAAGTTTCTTTAGGACAAACAAATTTAGTCTCAACCAATGCACCTTTGGATAGTACCACACAACAAATTAATGGTGTCAAGCCCCCTCCTTTATATGTTTCCTTACTAGTAGGGGATACATTAGTGCATAATTGCATGGTTGATAGTGGGGCTAGTAGTTCAGTAATGCCAAAAAAGATTGTGGACCAGCTAGGTTTACAATACCAGCCATTAGAAAAGAGAGTACTTCAATTGGATAGGATAGCAGTAAAAACTATAGGTGTTATTAAAAATCTAAATCTCACATTACATGCCTGTCCCAACTTTTTGATCTTGCGGGATGTCTTTGTCATAGATTTGCCACCATTTTTTGCTCTATGCCTATCTAGAGACTTCACAGCTAAAATTGGAGGGTATTTATCTTCAGATTGGTCCCATATGCTTTTTAGGACCAGGTATGGTACTAAGGTAACCATAACTTTTGAATCTCTTTCCAAGAATCACATCAAACCTTATGTGCCATCTACTATAAATATTAACTGTATTATTTTAGAGGATACCAAACTTGTTGTGGCACAAGAATTTCATGTCGAGAGTGTAATTCGATAATTCCGAATGAATGGGCAGCTAAGAACGAAGGTTGACAATCCAACCAGCTCATCTCAGATGTTGGTCTAGGCAACAAGGGCTGTATGAAACTGGTACAAATGCCAACTGGGAGAAAGATGCAAATCATGAGCCAAACTACTATGGATCTTTGGGAGATGTTCTTCGATGACCTAAGTAAGAATGGGCCGTGAGGAGGTGCAATGTTGATTTCTCCACAAGGTGATAGAAAATACCAGATTCTATTTTTCTTTGCACATGCTCCAATAACACTGGTGAATATGAGGGCCTTGTCTGGTCTAGAGTGGGCAAGGAAGAGAGGAATAACCAACTTGAAAGTCTATGGGGACAGCGAATTAATTGTTAATCAAGTAAGGGGCCTGAATGTTGCTAAAAATGACACATTAAAGTCTTATAGAAATAGAGTGTGGGACATGCTCAAAGATTTTGATGCCTTTAACTTAGTGTCTATCCCAAGAAATTAGAACAAGCATGTTGATAGGCTTGCAACCATTGGAGAAAAGTTTGATTTTCCAAATGACATTAGAAAAGAGAAAGTGCAGCAGTATGTGAAGGTTGTAGTTAGACCATCAATTCCTGACAACAACATTCACTGGCAAGTTTTTGACAGTGATGAATAGACTCTTTCCTTTTTGCTCAAAGAAGATCAGTTCTCCATGGTGAATCAAGCAAAACTTGTGCAAATGCGAGATGGGTGATCAAGTCATCCATCTTAAGGACAAATAAGCTGCCCAAAGGCCTTGGTTACCTTAGAGCCTAATTTTTAGTACTGATGATCAACTTAAAAAGGGTAAAGCTAGCTTGCAAGTCAAACAAGAACATTATGAAGAGCTCGAGATTTTCAAAGGTAAACTCCTTAAGATAGGGAAAAAAATTTCACATGAAGACAAACAATCTTTTGTTGTTGTATGTCAAGAATTTTATGATGTCTCGCATAAATGGCCCATATTTGAAAGGATTTGATCCCCATATTGCTCAAAACACAATTGAGTTAGAACCTAATGCTAAGCCAATAAGGCAGAAACAAAGGCCCTTGAATCCCAAGCTTGAGCCCTTAATGATTAAAGAGCTGACCAAATTAGTTGAGGGGGGCATTGTCTTTCCTATTAAGCATACTTCATGGGTTTCAACCTTGTACCATGAAAGAAAAGTGTATTTTGTGATAAGGTTCTCGTAGACTTTAGGGGACCTTTAATTTATCTTCCTGGAAGATCACTCACCCATCGCCTCCATGGAACAAATCTTATGTACAGTTGTTGATCTAAAGATTTTCCTTATTGACGCTTTTTCGAAAGCTATAATCAAGTAATTGCTAAAGAGGAAGATCACCAAAACCACTTTCAATTACTCAAGTGGGGCACCATGGCATACAAAAGGATGCCTTTTGGTTTATCCAATGCTAGTGCCATGTTTTAGAGGGCCATGGACATGGTATTTCAAAGTTTGATCAACAAGATTATACTAATTTACCTAGATGATATTACAGTTTATTCCAAGAATGCTGATGAACATTTGTTACATCTTAGGAAAGTTTTTAAAAAATGCAGAGAGTTTGGTATCTCTCTCAATCCAAAGAAGAGCATCTTTTGTTATTCATAAGGAAAATTATTAGGACACATAGTGTTAAAGCAAGGAATCACTATTGAACCCTCGAAGAGTCGAAGCTATACTCTGGAGCTACCATTACCAAATCACAAGAAGGGTCTACAGAGCTTTTTAGGCTATATCGACTTTCTAAGAAGGTTCATCCCAAATGTGGTGAACCTGTTACAACCTTTGACAGCTATGTTAAAAAAGAATACAGTTTTCAGTTGGAAAAAGGAGGCAAAGCATAGTTTTGGAGAAATCAAGGAGTCATTAGCATCTTCTCCAACATTGGTAAACCCAGACTTCTCTAAAGACTTCTTTTTATATGCTTTTGGTAGTAGTAGTTCAATCTCTGCTATGTTGGTTTAGAAGAACAATGACAATTTGGAACAACCAATAGCCTTCTTTAGCCACATACTTGTTGATTACGAAGAAAGGTATACATTTGTTGAGAAGCATGTTCTCGCTGTGATCAGAAGTTTGAAGAAGTTTAAACCTTTGCTTTCAAACAATAAGATTCATATTCTGGTTGCACACTCAAGTGTGAAGGAATTTATGTTGAATAAAGATTTGAATTAAAAAAGAGTAGGGTGGATCACTAAGGTCATGGAGTATGATGTAGATATCAAGATCACCAAACTAGTTAGGGGTAAGGGTCTTTGTGAGCAGCTTGCTATAGGGTCAAGCAGTAAAACTGAATTAGAAAAGGATGTCGTGCTTGGTAATACAGATGGACTTCAGAATGCTCAAGATGATGCGACTGTGGGGATAACTAATTGGGTTCAAGATATGACCCAATTCCTACAAACTGGTGAATGCCCATCAAGGTTGAACAAGGCCAAAAGAAGATACTTCAGATTGCAGTCCATACCATATGTAATGGTAAATAATGTTCTTTTCAAAAAGGATCTTAATGGTGTCCTATTACGATGCATTCATAGTGATCAGGTTGAAAAAGTACTTCATGAATTTCATGATGGAGCTGCGGGAGGTCACTTTGCCCCAAGAACTACTGTCTGGTAAATCATGAGAGCTAGTTACTACTAGCCCAACTTGTTCAAAGATGCATACTCTTGGTCAAGAAAGTGTGTCAAATGTGCTCTATTTTTAGGAAAGGAAAAGCTACCTGCTATGCCTCTACATACAATTCAAGTGGAGCAGCCCTTCATGCGATGGGGTATTGATTTCATTGGGCCAATTAACCCCCCATCCAGTGTTGGTCATAAGTGGGTGTTGACTGCTATAGATTATTTCACACGATGGACATAAGGAATAGCTTTGAAAGAACCAAAAGAGTCTTCAATTTTGAGCTTCTATGAGGATATAGTCACTAGGTTTGGAGTTCTTGACTCTATCATCTTTGATAATGCTCTTGCATTTGTGGGATTAAGATTAATTGACTGGGCGGTTAAGCATGGCATTCATTTGAGCACGTCTTCAAATTATTACCCTTAGGGTAATGGCCTAGTTGAAAGCACAAATAAGAATCTCATCAGGATTATCAAAAGAACCATAGAGGATAATCAAAGGACCTAACACATCAGTTTGAAAAATGCACTTTGGGCAGACAGAGTGACCCCTAAGAGATCTATCGGTAATTCACTATATATGTTAGTCTATGGAAAAGAGGCTAGATTGCCTCTATCTGTAGAGCTTCCAGCCCTTGACATTGTTCACCAGTTGGAGATGGTTGAGGAACAGGACCTGATGTCTATAAGGTATTCAGAGCTCATGGAGCTCGAATAATCAAGGGACAGAGTAGTCGAAGCTTTGGAGTATCATCAGATCCAGACGAAGAAGACATTTGATAAAAGGGCTACAATAAAGTATTTTAAGGTGGGAGATCTTGTCCTCAAATGGGATGTTCTGTAAAGTAGGCTTGACCATCACACTAAGTTTGACAATATGTGGACCGGTTCATTTATTGTCACAGACTGCAAGGAACACAATGCTTATTAACTAGATACAACAGGAGGGGAAGTACTTCCTATCCCAGTTAATGGGATACACCTTAAGCCCTATTTTCAAGTCTGATGGAGTTCCTATTTTGTATATATTAGTTAAGTGTTATGTTTTCAATAAGTGCTTTTGCACTGTGGCTCATTTCTTTTTCTATCTTTCTCCTTTCCCTGGGTGTTGTTTAGCACAGTAAATAGTTATTTTCCTTTTCTCCTGTTTTGTTGTTTCAACAATCTATTGTGTTCTATAAGTTTCATGTAAATTGCAACCATGTGCCGACTGACGTTTTCATTTGTTCTCTAAGCTTCCTAATGACTCCATACCCAATGGACAAATTGTAGCCACTGATTCTCATGTTTAGGAGGAAAACATCTCGCAAAGGTCGCAAGAATTGTTGCCTATATTTCACCTAGAGTTTAAGTCAAGCAAGATAATCATATGTTAGATCTTCAGAGGCCAATGTAGCATTCACATGAGGGAAAAGACTCTACATCTGTTGCTAGGTCACGGGGAACTCAGTGGGAGAAACTTCCCTAGGGAGTTTCAACAGGAAAATAATCTAAGGAGAAAGTCAACAGGACACTCCTAATGTCTCGCCGACTAGCAGGGGTTCCATTAGGTCTGAGTGCTTCAAACTAGGGATCCTATCGGTGTGAGTTGTCTTTCGAAAAAAGGTCTCGACGACCATGGAAGTCTCCTTGACAACGATGAGGTTGAGGCACTATTGGCATAAGGAGCGACCATTGGAGAAGGGTCTCCCCGACTCGTAATGTCTCACCGAGATCAGAGCTTGACAAGAGGTGAAGGGCTCGACGAAAGGTCTCAGCGAACGGAGATGGTCTTGCCGATCAAAGGGAGGCCCCACGAAAATATGAAAGGGCTTGCCAACAATTGAAGATATCGCCATGAGGTCCTGCCTGTTAGAATTGCCAAGATCTAATTGCAAACCTGAAAATTACCTTCCACAGAAGAGGAAAACAAAAAAACAGAGATTACATAAAAACATGCAATTTGATATATTCGAAAAGGACCATTAATTACAAGAGATTATTTGCTTTATAAAAGCAAAGATGAGAATACCTAATCTTATCTTGAGCAACAAGATAGCTCGAAAGATAAAGATAAGATCCTATAACCTAGGAAATAAATAATGCCTAAGTAAACTTATGCAAGCATAATTAAATATTAATTACACTAACACCCCCCCATAAGTGCAACTTAGGGAGAAGTAGATTATTATTCAAATATGAGTCCCAGCAACAAGGCCTGATGAGGTACTCATGACAAATGTAAAGAGAGAAAAACCCCCCTCAGTGAGATGAACTGCTGCGAAGAAGCACTGGAAGAACTCTGTAGAGTAACACTGGAACTTGATATAGGCAAGCAAGGAAATATTCTTCCTCAGATACCATCAAAACCGATGAGATTCCATTGATTGACTCAAGGAATCATGATAAAGAAACAAAAGACCCGGATGCCACGAATCAATTTTGAAAACCTTAAACCGGATCAACTCGAATATGGGCAGCTGAGATTAAATGAATCCATAATGATTAATAAATCCGAAGTTGTGTCCTCAAGCCATTGCTAAAATCCAAACCTTCAAACTACCCATAGGATGAGAGTACTCATCAAGATTCTAGAACATTAACCATAAAAACATGGCTCCTCAAATTGAGATGGATCCAATGTGGATCATTAACCATAGGCTCTCAATCTGAAGTGTGAACCAATGAATCCGACATGTGTCTAGCTAAGCAAGAAAGAAGCTAGAAGGAGACAACAAGAAACCAGACAAACTCATGCGAATTGTCACCAAAATGAAATATGGATGCAAGAAAACCCCCTTACTGGAACTTTATATCAGTTCGTTATTACAATACCCAATGATTGCATAAGGAGATAATGCAAAACAACATAAACATAGATGAAAATGTAAACCTAGAGCACGAAACAAAAATGAATGCATGCATAAAATAAGTTGAACATTTTCTATAAATAACCTCAGATCTATATAGAGGCAGAAACCAGCTTTCCGACGCCGCAAAAATCGTGAAAAACGGATAAGCGAGTGAAAAAATATGTGTCCCGGAGTGAAAAATGCAACATCTGACTTCTGAGGCTGAAAAAGACATCAAAAAAGAAAAACCAGAAAATATCACTAGCACCATTGCGTAGAGCTCGGAAACAACTTTTTGGCGATATCTCGTTTGCAAAAAAACGATGCCGTATGCTCAAGATATGCCCAATTCCGTGAATGTGCTCCAAAAGGGTCCAATATGTCTCCAATAAGCCCTCAGGGGTTGAAAAAGTTTGGCCCCTGGTCGCCTGGGTGGACCAGGGGGCTGGCGGTTGGCTCCTGGGGTGCAGCCCCTGGTCATCCATGTGACCAGGGCGTGGGGCTGGAAGCCCGGCGGGGAGCTCAGGGCTGAGCTCCCAGACTCCAATAAGACCAGGGGCTAAGCAATATGGGCCCTCGGGGGCTGAGATCCTCTGGAGCGGCGGTGGCGCGGATGAACAGGCGGAGCGGTGCAGAACGGGCGGTGCGCGGGTGGAAACTACCGGTAGCGGACCGGTGGCAGGTGGCCGCCCGGTGGCCGCCCGGTGGCCACCGGGCGGTGGTGGCCAAAACAACTGGCCGCGCAGAAATTCCAAAAGATTTTTGATTTTTTTTAATATTTTTTTGATTTTTTTCGAAATTTGAACCTCGAAATGCATGCCTGGGGGCCGTACGGCCCTTGGGCAAAAAAATTTTGCTTCTCCGGACGACTGTGTCCAAATCGGACAAGTTTTATATGAAAATGGGGGTTTTTGGGTGCTGTGAATCCAACGGCAAGGTCCGTTTGGGCCCAAAGTGCTCCGAAAATCAGGCGACCCCCAGATCTATTCGAAAAATCACCGAGCTTGAGACCCTTGCAGATCTGGCAAACGGCGATGAAAATCAATAAAATGAAAGTCATTTCTGACTTTTTCCAGTGCTCTGAATCCAACGGAAAATGTTGATCTGATCCAAGACACTGCATAATGATACTCAAGGATTGAAACCCTCGAGGGACCTCAAACGAGCTCTGCACTGTGTTCCTCCGAAAATGCTGAGAAGGGGCTGCGAATCGTGGCTCTGATACCATGTTAGAATTGCCAAGATCTAATTGCAAACCTGAAAATTACCTTCCACAGAAGAGGAAAACAAAAAAACAGAGATTGCATAAAAACATGCAATTTGATATATTCGAAAAGGACCATTAATTACAAGAGATTATTTGCTTTATAAAAGCAAAGATGAGAATACCTAATCTTATCTTGAGCAACAAGATAGCTCGAAAGATAAAGATAAGATCCTATAACCTAGGAAATAAATAATGCCTAAGTAAACTTATGCAAGCATAATTAAATATTAATTACACTAACACCCCCCCATAAGTGCAACTTAGGGAGAAGTAGATTATTATTCAAATATGAGTCCCAGCAACAAGGCCTGATGAGGTACTCATGACAAATGTAAAGAGAGAAAAACCCCCCTCAGTGAGATGAACTGCTGCGAAGAAGCACTGGAAGAACTCTGTAGAGTAACACTGGAACTTGATATAGGCAAGCAAGGAAATATTCTTCTGTATACTACTGAAACCGGATGAGATTCATTGATTGACTCAAGGAATCATGATCAAGCAACAAAAGACCCGATGCCACGGAACACTTGAAAACTCCAAACTGGATCAACTCTGGAATATGTAAGCAACAGTAGATGAATGGACCCATAATGATGACAAATCTGGAAGTTGTGTCTCGAAGCCATTGCTAAACTAAAACTAAAACTACCCATAGGATGAGTACCATCAAGATTCTAGAACATTAACCATAAAAACATGGCCCTCAAATTGAGATGGATCCAATGTGGATCATTAACCATAGGCTCTCAATCTGAAGTGTGAACCAATGAATCGGACATGTGTCTAGCTAAGCAAGAAAGAAGCTAGAAGGAGACAACAAGAAACCAGAAAAACTCATGTGAGTTGTCACCAAAATGAAATATGGATGCAAGACACCCCCTTACTGGAACTTTATATCAGTTCGTTATTACAATACCCAATGATTGCATAAGGAGATAATGCAAAACAACAGAAACATAGATGAAAATGTAAACCTAGAGCACGAAACAAAAATGAATGCATGCATAAAATAAGTTGAACATTTTCTGTAAATAACCTCAGATCTGTATAGAGGCAGAAACCAGCTTTCCGACGCCGCAAAAATTGCGAAAAACGGATAAGCGAGTGAAAAAATATGTGTCCCGGAGTGAAAAATGCAACATCTGACTTCCGAGGCTGAAAAAGACATCAAAAAAGAAAAACCAGAAAATATCACCAGCACCATTGCGTAGAGCTCAGAAACAGCTTTCTGGCGATATCTCGTTTGCAAAAAAACGATGCCGTATGCTCAAGATATGCCCAATTCCGTGAATGTGCTCCAAAAGGGTCCAATATGTCTCCAATAAGCCCTCAGGGGCTGAAAAAGTTCGGCCCCTGGTCGCCTGGGCAGACCATGGGGCTAGCGGTTGGCTCCTAGGGCGCAGCCCCTGGTCACCCATGTGACCAGGGCGAGGGGCTGGAAGCCCGGCGGGGAGCTCGGGGCTGAGCTCCCGGACTCTAATAAG